>CAUHTR010007486.1:69749-150990 GCA_959609185.1 Schmidtea polychroa | reverse complement strand
TGCCAATTTCTGTGACTCTCCGGTAATAAAATTTTGTACTCTATTGATAAAATTTTTCCAACATTATTCAATAAAACAAATTCATTTTACCTATTTGACCTCTATTTAATATTAATTTAATAAATATTTTCATTATTTTAGAATCCTTGTGATAAAAATAACTTAGAAAAGAGTCAAGAAATAATTAAATAATTCTTTTCTCATATTTATGAATAATTTCTAACATATCTTTATTCAACCTTTATTCTGTCTTTATTGTTATTAGGACAACGGAATAAATAATCTTAATAATCTACTGCAGTGACTCTTAACTTTCTAATTTATACCTTGTTTGTCATTTTTTAGGACAGGCACAACAATACAAAAATAATTATCCCATTACATATTATAGGTAATCTCAGCTATTTTTGCAACTTAGGCATTTAATAATGTTAATTTCTATATTAATACTTTAGGTGAGAGGTATTGAATAAATCCGAATCACCCTCGTTTCCTTTATAAAATAAAATCACCAAATAAATGACATGTTATGTCTAAAACATCGTAAAATAATGTTGTTCATGAGTGTCCACGATTGAGATCAGATTTCTTTTCCAAACTATGTTATTTCTTCAATACAAATTAAATCGCATATGTTTGCCCTCGCCCAACATGGTACACATGGTGCGCGTCCAGGAAGTGGTTAATCTTGTCTATAATATTCAATTTGATTGTGAATGTTTATTCTTTATTGTCTTTTCTATTTTGAAATGTTTTTACAATGTCGCTGCTTTATCTCAGAGTAGAAAATTAAATGCTTCTGTCTTCTTCAAGCCATTTTGAGCGTTCCGATCATCAATGGGTTGTATCCAATTCCCAGCTTTTTTGGTGCATGTGCCGTCGCATCTTTTCTGCAGATCTTTTCCCATCTTCTCGCCTTGTCACTGTGTGAACATTTTCGACGTGGTCGCCAGTTAAAACAATTGATTCCATCTTAAGATTAATTAGACAAAACACATAGATATGCAAATTTTTAAATAGTAGTGTACATTTCAAATTATTAACAAATTTTATTGGGTACGCAATGTACACTACACTGATTATCCTTTGGCCTTTGAACTTTTATGCAAAATCATAATAATAATAATAATAATAATAATAATAATAATAATAATAATAATAATAATAATAATAATAATAATAATAATAATAATAATAATAATAATAATAATAATAATAATAATAATAATAATAATAATAATAATAATAATAATAATAATAATAATAGCCCCACTAAATCAAATTTTCATTTAAAAATTATAGTTATAAATAATTATTTATTTATAAATATCTTAATATAAACATTTATAAATGTAGAAAGATTCGAAAAACATATTCATGCATCAAATTCGTCATCAACTGAGCGAACACTCATGTCGAATATCAAATAATAATTTTTTAGCTTCTAAAACTTATTCAGCAAATTTTAATTTTGGTAAAAATTTATGGAAATTTTATTAAATTCAAAATTACAGAATTAAATAGCACTAACGAAGATAACAATTTTGATTTGTAACACTTCAATCTTATTACTGACCTTTTCGATGGACTTAATGCCAATATTCACGAGTTTTGTATTCCATATGATGGAGACGACGAAATAATTACGCCGATGAAAGCACAATAGTGGTGCTAATGAAACACTTTAACATGAGTTTAAAATGTGTAACTTTTGTTTTTTGAGATTTTTAGAAGTGAAAATTTACTTATGCGAGTTTGTTGTTGAAAATCTTTTAGCTTATTAGTGAGAGACATACCAAAAGGTTTGCGCTGAATCTGCAGGAAAGCATCTCTGATTTTGAGGCACCGAAAACGGTTTTGTAAATGATTAATGTCAAAAATATTTGTTTATTTCTCTGATAATAAAACTGAGTTCTTATTCGGGCATTAATAAAGCGTTCACTCTGTTTACAATATCAGATTTCGTATTTGTAGTTCTAGATCATAAATATCGAATATCACAGTTTGTGAAATTATGAAGTTAAGATCATTAAAATTTGTCGAAAGCCATAAGTCAAAAGTAAATAAATTTAAACAAATATTTTCACGAGTATTGTCATATATCGATTTATTTGTGAAAATCAATTATCCAAATTTCTAGTAATGACTTTTGTGCAACAATTTAAAAGATTTTATTTCAAATTTCCAATAATTATTATAAACAGAGTGAACGCTTTATTAATGGCCGAATAAGTAAAAGAAAAATTTAATTAGAGAAAATAAGGAAAAGAAAGAAAACTAAAAATTCGTGTTGGAGCAAACAGAGCCGGTTCTAGGGCGAAATATTTCCAATTAATAAACACTGCAAAAATGCCTTAGCGATTTATTTATTCGAATGATTAATAGTCTTATAATAATGCAGGGATTGGCCCAAATCAAAAATAATTAAAATTAAACAAAGGAGAAATAATGAAATATTAAATATGAAAACTTAATTATTAATAAAATCAATACAGAAAAGCAAAAATTAAAACAAATGTAAAAAGAAACATTAACAAAATAATGATAAAAAAAAATTTTAATATGATATATATGAGCTGGATGCATAAAGAAGGAAACTTGGATGGTCAGACTTGGATCATTAATTATTTTATTTGGTTGAAAATGGTTGAAAAAGAGAGTAGTAAAAGGTCAAAGTCGCAAGGACAATAATTGAAAAATTCCACATCAAATAGATAAATCTTTTCGAAAGAGTGAAACCGTGTCACAAAATAAATTTTATTTTAAATAAATGCTGAAATAGTCGTAAGTTGCTATTTTATTGAAGGATACCAAAAAGTAGATATTAATCTTTAGATTTTAGTTTATTCAAACTTAGCAATAAAAATTTAAAATAATATTATGGCAAACGATTGAAAATAAATAACGCATGTTTTAAAAGCTCAATGCATACTTTTCTGCATATATGTTGATACTTTTATTCAATAAACTTAAACATTTACAACTCCATATATATTTTGCAATATTTTGTTGAAATAACTGAAAAATTTAGAAATATATTTTTTTGGATGATTCAAATCACCAGAATTATGGCAGACGTTTTTCAGTCTTTGTACAATCCTAACAAAGACATGTCAGATTTCAGAGTCTCTTGTGACACACACACATACATTATATTTATTAAAAAGTTTAGTCAAGCTTTTTAATAAATACCATGTCAATTGAAAAGAAATTAGTGGTGAAATTTGAAAAACAGTTCTTATATAATTCAATGTGTATATAAGATAATAATTATATATATATATATATATATATATATATATATATATATTATATATATATATATATATATATATATATATATATATATATATATATATATATATATATATATATATATATAAATTTTGTTCTTGTAAACAAAGTTATTGGAAGAGAAAAAGCATCGAGAATTAAAAATACTGAAAGATTATTATGAATCAAAATGACTGGAAATATAACAAATTTATTTTTCATAATGATGCATATCGACAGAATTACAAATTGTTCCTGGCGATCCTTGTGAAATTTTTATAATCCACAAATCAAGAATTCGAAACAATGAAAATTTTATTTATTTTGTTTCTTGAAAAAATAATATAGTGAAAGAAAGAGAAACGTGAACAAGAAAAAGGCGAAAATTATCACGAAAAGGAATAAAAATGGTAAGTGTGCCCAGTAATGACGTGCATAAAGTAATGATAAATGTCGATGATAAATTAATTGTGGGAACTTGATATTTGCATAATTAATTTAATTGTTTGAAATTGATATTGAAATGCAATTAATTAATTACTGCAAGATTTTATTTCAATTCAATTTTTAAAATATTAATAATTAAGTTTTCATCTTAAAAACATTTAAATCAACAATACAAATTATTTTGTTAATCATTTAACAAAAATATTTATTATTTTCAAATATTTCCTTTACATTGATTATGAAATTCATCAACAAACAATCGGTTTATTTAAACGAGAATATTGAAATAAATAAAATTTTAAAAAATAATTGAAATTCAAAAGAAAACAATTGAGCTTTGAAATAAATATTTATTGTTCATACTTAATTTACATCTCAAAATTTTCACCTAAACAAACAAATGAAAAAAAAGAAAACATTCTAAGAATTTGAAAAAAATTAATAAATTATATTTTATTTAAAATTTGGTAAATTCAATAAAGACAATAAAAAGTCTAGATTTCCCAGTAAATCATGGTAAATAAAAGGAATTCTGACACATAATTCACAAAAAAAAAACATTTCACTAAACTTTATCTTCAAATAAAGTTTTCTGGTTTTATCCTGTGTGACAAAAGTAAGAGAAAGTTAAGTTTAAAATCAGTTTACATATCAAATTGTTATAAATATACTATATAATAAAATTGAAAAAAAGCATTTCAAGAGTAAATGGAGACCATTGATCAATATTTCATAGAAATGGATTTTCTGGAAAAATTGCAGCCTGTTCATTATTATTATTATTAATATTATTTTTATTATTATTATTATTATTATAGCTATTTTGTTATTATCATCATTCAGCTGGTTCGTCTGCTAATAGCATGGAGTATAGTTGTTTATCTGCCATACAACCGTTCATAAATTCATCCCGATTTAATACCCCATCTTTATTTGAATCCATTTTCTCGAATATTTCAGCAGTTCTTGCTTCAGGGCTGAGGTCAATACTGTTTTCATCAGCGCCTAACATACTGTAAATAGCCTAAAAGATAACGAAATTAATTTTAGTCAACTTTTTATTTAATTATAATCATTTAATTAATAACTTTGTATTATCAATAAAATCTTTTCACTTTTGATCATATTTTCAATTTTATTATTTTCACTTTCTTTTAGACTATCGCTCAATATTTTGTTTTAAATTTCCTAAGAATTTTCTGAAATTAGTTTTTTCAAATGTTTTTATGTGCTGAAAATTCGTGTAAAATATGAAACGAACAAAATATTCTAAAAATGAAATGTCGATTTGGCTTTATATGATAGTGCTAGAACATTGTCGACCGAAGGGAGTGTCCAATATTAAGGATCATAATAAAGGCTGTACGAGAGAATTAGGAATGTCTGATTTTTTAAAATCTTATCAAAAAATTTTGATAATTATTTTGAGCGTGTGGTATGTGAAGCATTATTGATAAGAAAATCAATGTGCAGAATGCGGTGAATACGTGTGTGTTGAATGTTTTTAATTAAGTTTTTGTATGTTGATGTATATTGAATAATAGTTAATATAATAATAAAATAATATTTTTTAAAGAATTTTATATTTAAAAATGTTATAAAATAAATATTTAAAATTAGTATTTATAATTTAAAACTTAAATATTTAATAAATTGTTTATAAATTATCAATATTGTATAGTTATGCATCCCTCGTGTATGTAGGTAACCTGGCGATGATTGAGATGCTATCGAAATATATTGTGAAAAAGATGTATGAATGGCAATTTCAATAATATTGTTGAATAAAATGTTTTATTTTATTCACTTTCTATTATGAAAACAAAAATAATAATTCTGGAATTGAAAGTTTGAAATAATTGATAAAAAAATATGACTTCGTGAGAAAGATTTTGATGGATTAAATCTGTGTTTTCACATCTAGTAATACGAGAATATCAGATTGTTCAATATGAATAATCCGTTTTCGTGACCAAATTGTAAAGAATAACAAATGAAATTACAAATAAAAAGTCATACAAAATATTCATCACTGACAAGAAGTTTCAAACTTATTAATAGCAAATTAACAAATAATTTATTTGAAGCTAATTTTGACAGCCACTTGACTATTACATTTCTTGATTTGCAGAAAATTATCTAAATGTTGAATAAATGAAATTCTGTTAGGGATAGATGTGACAATTACAGCAAATGAAAAGTTTTAATTCATTTAATTTCTGAAGTCAAATGTCATAAATAGGAGTTCTGACATTGCCAGAAAGGCAGCTTAGCTAATATACTTTTACAGTTGTTTTAGGAAATACGTTTTGTAAAATATGTTCTATCCAATTACAAAGCTTAAGTTGCCTATGATGTGCTGTAAAAATAAATACGATATTTCTTTTCTAAATTAGTAAAATAACATAACAAAAAAAATTAATAAATTTCATTTCATTCTTTCATTAAAACAGTATTTTAACTAGATATTCCATATTTAACAGCGTATCATATTGAAAGTTAATATAAAAATAAATATTTCAATTAGTACATTATGTTGATCAATAAAGTCAGGCCCCAGCGATGGAAGCCACGCAAACAAAATGTTTCATGATAACAATTTTGTTTACAAATCCCAGCAAACACCAACATCAATTGGAAAATGCTGTTTTTTGTAGTTCTGTATATTAAATGAGAAAAGTCAATTTTTGCATGAAAATATTTTTTGAGAAATTTATATTAAATTTATCATTATCCATGTGTATTAAAATTAAATAATATATATTACGTTTCAGATTAATTAGGTTTAACTTTTTATAATACCGGATAAAATAAAAAAAACACCACTTTTTAAAAATGAAATAATTTCTCATAAATTTATTATCTAATTATATGAAGAAGAATTACAATGGTAAAAGAAAGGATAATACTAACAATAAATAAGTTAGAAATATACATCAGTACTAAAGATTAATTCGTCTATTGTTCATATTTGAGATTAGTTATGTCTGGCATCACAGACAGCTAAAAGATATCATTTTAAAGTGCTATGATTATTATTATTATTATTATGACTATTAAATAAACTTCTAAATGAATCTTTCGATAGCAGAATCGTTTATAAAAATATAATTTGAATTATATATAAAAATTATATAAGAACTTTTTTTCCAATATCACCATTGATTTTTTTCCCATTGAATTTATTAAAAAGAGCTTGAAGACTATAAATCAGTAAAATATCGATGTTTTTGATTTTTTATTTTATTTTATTATTATTATTATTCTTATTTTTATTATTATTATTATTCTTATTTTTATTATTATTATTATTATTATTATTATTATTATTATTATTATTAATAATAATTTTATTACAACATAAAAATGATTTTCTTTAATAACACTGAAAGTTTAAAGAAGTAATACTTTGTCATTACAAAATTTTTTATAGAAAAAATATTTTTCATGTCGAGCAGCAAAGAAATTCGAATAAAAATAACATTTACAAAATCATCAACCAAAATGCATTTTCCTTCGATATGAAAATGAAAGAAAGAAAGAAAAGAAAATTAATAATTCAGCCAATTAATCGGTTAGCAATCGGTTAGCAATCGGTTAGCAACAATATTTATAAATTGTAAAAAAAAACTTGCAAAAAGAAAACCGATGAAAAATATTGAAACTTTTGCTTGTATCAATTTTCATTTCCCTAAATTATTCATTAATTAAATTAGTTTTCGTGTTTAACTGAAAGATAACTAATATTTACATTTACTTAATCATATTTTATTTAATATATTAAAAAAAAAGATAAAGTTGCTGGAAGGACACTTTCGAATGCATTCACACAAATTCGGCTTTAGTTTTATTAATATTTTCAATTATTTTATAATCTTGTAAAATAAGAATTTATTTATATTTCTAATGCATGTCTACATTTCCTTATTAATGATCTTTTAGTTTTGTGTATTATGTATGACCCGCAAGTTTTTATTCACACTACGAATTTCTCCTAATTTGACTGTTTTCTTAGGTACAAATATTTTATGATATTTGTTATAATATTAATAGTTAATATTTAAATTGTAATACACTGATAATGTTAAATGATTGTGAAAACATGCAGTAATATATTGTAACTAAATGTAACTAATAGGAAAAATTTAGAAATTTATTTATTTCAATGACTTACATAGTCAGAATTACAGCGGATTCCTATCAATCATTATGTAATCGTTTGAATTTAAAGAACAAAAAGCAAAAGAAATTGAAACATGAATAAAAAGAGAAATATTATTATGAAACAAATTAATAAAAGAATGGTGTGAATCAATAATTGCACATTTAAATCAATGCTTAAATTTCTATTTTCAAAATTTTGCACTTAAAAATCAATAAAAATTAAAAATTTTTAAAAATCAATAATTGCGACATTCAATAATCAATAATCGTGAAAATCAATAATTGCGACATTCAATTATCAATAATCGTGAAAATCAATAATCGCGATTTGACCTTGAAAAAAATGAAGAAGTAGGGGCGTGGGGCTCACATCTACCTGCTACCTACTACAACGTCTTTATATATGCATAAAGCTATGTTAGAACAATTTATATAAGAGAAAATTTTATTTAACTAAAGAAAATGTTTTAAGAATTATTAAATTTGAAAGCATGAGACTACCAAGTATAAATTAAACCCCTAAAGTCAAATGTTCCAAAATTCTGAGTCAGTTGCATCTAATAAATGCTATTGAATTTCAATTTAATTATTTTATTAGTATCAAAACTTTAAAATTTGATTTAATATATCAAAAAATAAGTCTTAAAAATCTCAAATCTTCTGGGCTCAACGTTTTCTACAAGAAATAACAGATTTCTTTGTAATACCTATTCTAAGATATTTCAACTAATATAAACAGAATAATCAACGATAAACCAGCAGAATACTGTCGTAAACATCAGCCACACCAAAAAAAAACAAACTTTCAATTTGGACCCCAAGCAATTAAACCTGTAAAGAAATATGACTGCTCAAGTGGCAGTGCACCACCAGATGAGAAACATGAGTAAATATCTGTGAATATTTAAACAAAATATACATTTAAATATTCAAATATTTTTACTATTATATTAGTGAGCCTAACTTGAATGATTTATTTAATAGAAACATGTTCAATCATTTTATTAAATATAATTTATGATCTAGAAACTGAATTTCATAAATCTACCAAAATTCCTGACAACCCATTGATGGTTTGCATTATTAAGGATTTACCTATTATCCTCAAAATTCGATCAGTGAATGTAATAAAAAATTTTTCTAAAAATTCCAACAGAAAAAATTGATTACACTACACTTAATCAACGCCTAATTGTTGAAAACAAAATGAAAAGAAAAACATTTTTTTTTCGAAAATTTCATTTGAAATTTTGGATTTTTGACGATAAAACAAATAACCTTATCTCTATGCTGATAATAAAAATATTATTGCAGAATTTCCGAATATTCAGTGACTTTACTATCTATCATACCACTTAGAGTTAATGGAAAGAATTTCAATTTATATATATCTTTATTTATAAATTAATAAATATTAAAGCTAATAAATATTTTATTAATTTATAAATACTCTTTATAAATTATTTAAAAAATTAATTTAATTTTATAATGATATTTTCGATACAATAATTCATAATATATAGTATAAATTAAAAACTCTGTATACAATGAAGACAAAAATTTACTTCGCAAATGAAAAATTCCACATAGAAATCCTTCACAAATGATATAAAAACCGAAACCAATAATTTATCAACAATTAAGAAATAATAAAAACATCCTTGATGTGATTTTGCAACAAGCGGTTATCACATCACATATTTTCTTATGAAATTATGATTTGCTATTCCATAAGAAACTATGGTAATTTTGTTTTTTTATTTAATATATGATGATTAAATATTTAATATATTACAACTGAAATGAGGCTATTCCATAAGAAACTATGGTAATTTTGTTTTTTTATTTAATATATGATGATTAAATATTTAATATATTACAACTGAAATGAGGCAGCACACGTAACATAGCAGATTTTTTATTTACAGATTTTCTTTACATCGACGGTATGTAATGCAAATATGCAAATGCATATAAATGACATTAATGATCATCAAATGATCCAGCAATAATTGAGGTGATTCTTTGCAATATTATTAGTCTGATGAATGAATATTTGTCAAATATCCCAATTACTGCATTTTCATATATTACATAACCAAATTATGAAGAAAATTGCAAACTTTTATCAAATTTTATTTAGAAATTTATTGTAATTTCATATTATTTTTGCAAATTATATTTTTAATTTCAAATTTTATTATTTTCAAGAGTTGTTTTTATTAAAATCTAAATCGTTATTTAAAATGGTTTGCCTTTCTTTCAATACTATCGCATAAAGCTTATAGACGAGGTTGCTTTACATCTAGAAATTCTGACGAAAAACATCTATAATTAATTCATTGTGAACATAAAACATTTTAACATACAAATTTAGGAAATAGATATTATAAATAATTACGTAATAAATTCTCTGGTTATACATATTTATCAATTACAACAAGATTGAATTTATTATAATTATATTTATAATAATTAATAAATGATAATTCTTAGCAGTAAATATTAAATTTTATTAAATGAGAATTTTCAATTATGAAATTCTTTATATAAATTGATTATTTCATAATCGAAAGTTAGCATTGATTATTATTATCAATGAATTATTTATCTTAAATAAACACGGTAAAGATTTTATTAACAAAAATCGCTATTCGTACATATTTTTCACTGTATATTTCGATAGCATCACTATCATCATTAGGTTACCTACATTCATGACGGATGAATAACTATACTATATTGATAATATATAAACAAATTATAAAATCTATAAATTTTAAATTATAAATAAAAATTTTTAAAATTATCTAAAAAATATTATTTTAATTATTTTTTTAATTATTTAACATAACTATTATTAATATACATAAACATACAAAATTTAATTAAAAACATTCAACACACACGTATTCACTGCATTTTGCACATTGATTTTAGGATTAAAAGTTTTAATCAATAATGTTTCACATATCACACATATTTTAAAATCAGACATTCCTAATTCTCTCATACAGACTTTATTGTGATCCTTAATATTGGACAGTCCCTTCGGTTGACAGTGTTCTTGAACTCGAGTACAGAGATGACGGGAAGTCTCTCCAATGTATGTGGCATTACACCCATTATATGTGAATTGATAAACGAGATCCGAACACAATCCAACCGGCGTTTGAGATTTACTAACAAACATACTACGCACTTTGCACGATTTTGAAACAATTCTATAATTCAATGTACCCAGCTGTTTATCAATCTTTCTTTTGAAATCTTTATATCCTTCAAAATGCAGCAATACCATCGTATATTTTGGCTCATCTTGTTTGTTAGTATCAATACTCATATTCACTACATCATTCGACATATCAGTCAATTTACATTCATTCATACTACGATCCTTAGCATTATTCATACATTTATCAACAGTCTCTTTCAACGTTAACAATAAAAACCGTTTTGAGCAGCCATTCTTCACCAGTAATTCAACTAATTTATCTACACTTTTTGTTGAATTTTTAAAGGTGGAAGATAAGCACCATGATCGATAAACCAATCATTTCACCATGTTTCTTTTATATTTAAATTCACAAAAACTCTCTGAGGTAGTATAGAGGCCGGTATCTGTTGGTTTTCTGGTAATTTCTGTCTCATATTGTTCATCTTTACGTTTAATTAACAAGTCCAGAAATGTAATGGATGAATCCTTCTCAGTTTCTCATGTGAATTTAATGTTCTTATGCAATCTATTCATGTAATACAAAAAAGGTTTCACATGTTCCTTATTTTTAAATATCAGAAAAATATCATCAACATACCTTTTATACACAATTGGTTTTTCATATTGAAAAGAAGCAATTTTCTTTTCTAAACATGCCAAAAATATTGACGCCATTTTTGGTGCTAAGGGCGAATTCATAGCCACTCCATCAATTTGTTCATACCATTCATTATTAAAAAGAAAATTAACTTTGGAAGTTGCAAACTCTAAAAGCTTCCTAAATGCATTTCCATCACACATATTATGCGCATTAATATTTTCATTCCATAATTCACAACATAAATCGATTGTTTCTTTCAACGGGACATTATCATTTATCATTTAATTTATGCTACTACTACTTATTATTATTATTATTATTATTATTATTATTATTATTATTATTATTATTATTATTATTATTATTATTATTATTATTATTATTATTATTATTATTATTATTATTATTATTATTATTATTGATATTAGTATTATAGTTATTATTATTATTTATTATTATTTAATATTTCGTTGTACTCTATATAAAAATTCCTATATAAAAATTTCTATATTTTAATTATTAGATCTTTACATAATACAATAAATTTTTCCATCTGACTATTACTTGATTTTGGATTTTAAACAGTATTAAAGTTAGAAATTATGAATTCAATTATTACGAGATGATATATGATAAATATACTAGTCTTTCTGTAATAATACATTTTTGACATAAGTAGAATATAACCATAAGATTTATTATATATTACTTTGTTTTATGACATGAGAATTAAATGTGATCATCAATGCTTATTATATATTTAATTAACAATATTGCGTATTTCCATTTTTCGTCATTTCTTTACGAATTTTAATTTTTACTTTACAAATTTAAACGTTCTTCGAGTATTTGTTTTACATTCATTTAAACTATTTGCAACTAAAATTATGAAAAAACCAAATGAAAGGTTATGGATTTCAACAAATACTATAGATGTAAACCAATAAAAAATAATTAAATTACGCTGAATTATTAATTAGAAATAATTAGATACAAAATTTCTATTTAAAATTAATTGAGTTTTGAGATGCCATTTCTTTTTAATGATAATAAAATAAATTTATATATCTCAAATTATTTATTTATAAAATGTGTGAGGATATGGATGAAATTCTTTAAAGATTTGGTTAGACAAAGTTTAGCCTGACTCCAAATGTTCCTAAACCTAATTAACATTCAACTAATTAAATTTTATGATTACAAAACACAAATGAATAAAACTTAATGCATTTTTCTTCGCTAAATACAATAAAATGTTCAAAATCACAAAAACGAATACAAAATAAAGAAATTACAAAATAGATATCAAAATAATAAATTTGAATGCTAATGCTCTCTCTTAAACTGTAACAATCAAATCTTAATTGATAACAGTTGACAATATTGCACAAGTGTTGTGAAATATAATTTCAAATTATTTATTTCACCAAATAAAAAAAAATAATTCAAAAAACGAGACAACATCGCATCTTAAACAATTAAAACAAATTTAGCCCAAATTTCAATTTATTCAAATTTTGTTAGGATTAAATTAAATTATACAAAAGCGCTTATTTCACCTATAGAATAAATAAAAAAAGATTAATAAGACAGATAAAAAAAATACATAAATGATTAAAATAAAATTCTAAATTTTAACGAGAAACAATTTATCTTGCAAAAAAAACAAAATAAATATTTCATAAATAAAAATATTTTTCAAAAATTTGTTAATTAAAAAATATCAATTAGTAATTACAATACTTAATAAATGATTAAATCATTATAAATAATAATATAAACATGGCTCCAATTACTGTCAGGTTTGTAAATGAGTAAATAATTGATTTACGTTGCAACAGTATACCCCTTGTAACTATTAATAATTAATTAAATTAAGCTAATCATAATTTTTAATAAAGGTTAATGAGGAATAATTATTCTAACATTAAAAGTATTTGTAACATATTTCTGAATATTATTATATTTGCCTTCATTCTTTGAGTTTGTAAACCACACAGAAAAGAAATTAATACATTGAATTATAGTTTGATTATAATATTATTTTTTGTAAAGACGATATATAAATCTTTAAACTATAAAAAAAAGTTTAGAATAAATAATTTGAATGGTCGCATTAATGAATGACGTAATATTAGTTGCTTTCAATAAGGAGTATTTCCCTTGTTCTTTTTATCAGAGACTTTGAGAGATCTTACACTATAATAATAATGATGTCAGATTGGTATTCTAGCTTTATTATGAAGTTAAATTTAAAATTTAATCAAGAAAAACTGACTATTTTAAANAGAAGCTCTGGCAAACATCACAAGAAAATTTGCTTCTGAAAAAACGTTGTCTATTACATCATGAGCAATGAATGCAAAGAAATATACATTAGAAGTACGCTCAGAGACTTCCACCAAAGAGTTAAAGAACAACTAGATCCTATTGAAAATTCCTCAGTATACTGACATCTCCAACAATCTCAATTAAGGAAGGAAAGAAAACATATTTTAATTAAAATTTTAGCCAATTACAACATTCAAAAAAATTTCAGATTTAAAGAGGAAATTCTCATCATTGACAAACACTAAAAAATCAACACAAACGAAGAAATCAGTGAAAGTCTGATTTGTTGTTGCTTGTTTTGAGGATTATTTAAAATAAATTTTTAAAATCTTAAAATATATATAATTAAATAATATTTTAGGTGAGCAAACATTAAAAACTCTTTAAAAATAAAATTATAAATATGTTTAAAATTTTTAAATCACATATAGAAAATTATAAAAACGTTTATTAAAAAAATATTTTATATTTTTATTAAAAAATTAAAAAACTTTTATAGAAACTTTAAAAATTGAAAAATTTCTAATTCTAAAATATGCTACTAATAATAAACAATTAAGTTATGCGTGAGAAGTAAATTTCATATCTATGAAATTTATGTAAGTTGTAGGAAAAAATATTTAAAATCTTTTATATAACATTAATTTTAAAAAATATTTTATATTTTTACAAATTTCAGAAAAGCAAATAATAAAAAACAAAAAGTAATCTTAAAAAAATAATAAATATAAACAATAAAATTTTCAACTTCAGTTACAATTTAATTTAAAGTGATCAGGGTTATTTTATCTTTTTCTTCACAAATTTTATTAACTTTCACTTTTATATTATTTAAATTTTAAATAAAAATCATTTAAAAAGGTCTATAAAATAAGGATTTGCTAAGGAAATTATAAATCATTAACTAAGATAATGTGTATTTCTATGTTTTAAATTTAGAAAGAAAATTATTGTAATTTATAAATCACTAATTTATAATGATTAGATAACTAAATAAATAGAACTTGGTTTATTTCTTGTATTTTTGCTATTATAGCATATTTCACTAGAACACCATCATTTTGAACACCCGAAGTTTTTAGTCTTAATATTATAAATTAAATAAAATATCTATACTATATTTTCTTTTTCTAAACTTAAAACATAGAAACACGTAGTTTCATAGAAAATTGTAATTTTTTTAAAATTCTAATGTTACAGATACTAATCACTTTAAAACATTCTAATTTTGACTTTATATTGTTGATACAAATAGAAAATTAATATTAAATATTTTTGTATTCCAATATTTAGTAAATAGTAATTAGTTATATTTTTAATAAAACTGTTTAAGTTTTATTTTCAAAGGATTAACATTTAGACAGCCGTTTATCTTTTTAAAAATTCATAAGAACAAAAAAATATTTTGTTTATAAACAAATTTCAAAAATTCATTTTTTTATCATTATTCTCATGAATCAAGATTGTTTCACTAAACTCAATTGATTTCATAATATCAAAAATAAAAAAATATTTAGAAATAATTTACCGCGGTATTTAATTAAAATTGAAAGAATGTTTTCATATTGAATGCTAATAATAATTATAATAATAACAATAATAATAATAATAATAATAATAATAATAATAATAATAATAATAATAATAATAATAATAATAATAATAATAATAATAATAATAATAATAATAATAATAATAATAATAATAATAATAATAATAATAATAATATAATATAATAATTAATTGCGTATGTAAATAGTTATTGGAAACTTTTTTATAAATATTTTATGATATAATATTTGTTAAAAGAAGTTTTATGAGCTAATTATGGAAACTTTAAAAAATTAAAAAGTTTTTTTATTGTTTTGTTTTGAATTTTAGAGGAAATTTAATTAAAAAAATTTGTTAAATTCTTAAAAAGTTTTATTTTGATTTCAGTTTATATATTTTTTTTCAATGAGAAAAGGAAATAAAAAAGAAGATCAAAAAGCATTTGAAAGTTGCAGCAACTAAATTAAAGGAAATTCAAAAGGACTATTTTATAGTATTTTCTAATTTTTCATTTTATAAAATATATACCTCTCAGCAAGTCTTAAATTATCATTTAATTGTTTAATAATAATAATTAATTAATACAATAATTTTCGTATAAATGTTTGTAAGGCTATAGATCAAAACAATATCGTGTACCTTATATATATTTTTATCTATAGTCTTACAAACATTGATATGAAAATTATTGAATTAATAAAAAAATCAAAAATATGATATTTAATAAATAAATTAAAATAATTATCATCATAATTTTATTCTCATAATGTTGTAATAAGACAAAATTTTTAATGTTTTTGGCAAGTCAAATTCTGTTTGACTATATTCCCAAATGACTATGTAGATAATCTATATGATTGCTTTAACATTATAATTTTACGACTCTTTTTTAATAGTGAAGAGTAGTAAAAATAAAAACCTTTTTTGAATAGCCTACGTCAACTGAAAGACTTTCTCATAAACATATTATGTCTTTAAACCAGATGATGTTAAAATAATTATTCATATTATTCATATTCCAACATATCTGAGAACCATCTAAAATGTGCCGACAAACAGAAAAATATACAAAAATTGAAGAGAAATGTCTAGAAATCTCGAATTGTAACACATGATGTTTACAATAAATGCAAATTGCTTTTCTTTTTTTACTTTCTAGCAAATATTCATAAAAAAATTTACATTCTATTTTTAACTTAAAATGAAATTTTTAAATAATTAAGAAGGTTGGAATTGTTTGATTTAAATTTATATTACTAAACAGCCCCGTACCGTGACACCTTTTGACGGGGGGGCCCAGACTCTCATTAAAGGGGCCAGTAATTCTCGTGTAAACTAAGTATTTTATGAAAACAGACTAGTCACTACTCACACTTTGCACTCCGAAATGTTTAATTTAAAAAAAAGGAAAGCAAAATCGACATTTTGTCTGAGCATTATTTTGCTACATTATTGCATATACTAGTATATAGGAAATGATTTTCGCACATTTTTTAGGAACAAACACAAAAAACAAATAGCTGCATGTATTTGCACGACGGACAATTGGACATACAAAGACAGAACACACAGTCACACAGATTTGAAAACTAAAGGTGAGTGCAATAGAAATTACACAGGAACTAGATCCAGAAAAAAGAAATTACGTGTGTGAGATATCGACATGACTCAAAATAGATGCAGTCGACGATTTTTCATTTCATGAAACCGCCGAAGAAAATCATCAGATTTGATGTTATTACTGATGTCACTTTCAAATGAGAGCAATACAAGGTTGGCTTTACGAGAATGGCTCATCGACGTACGAAAGGGAGTTAAGACACGAGATAAAGTACTGAAAGTCGCCTCACATGTGGCAGTTGAAGCACCGATTGTCAGTGCAGAAGCTGCAAGACGATAGACAGATGGAAAAGCATCTCGGTATGAGTACAGTTCTTGCACTAACTGATGAACGTTTGTCACAGTACTGGCTCTCTTCAATAGGAAAACCTTTGCAGTTTCAAATTCATGTTGGGTTTCGCTTAAAGAACTTTTCATTGATGTTGAACAAATTTTGATTAATATTTAAAACATATTATTAACGATGGTTTCTTGGAAGCAGCATCAGCTAACAAAAAAATAAAAAATAATAAAATACACCTTAGCAAGAAGTTTTAAATTTATTAAATACAACAATGAAAATGTTCAACCTGCTTAAATCGGAACTTGAAGATTTAATCTATTTTAACCGAATTATCTGCCTATTAATTAGATCTTGATTTAATTGCAAAATGCAAACTTTTTCGCGATAAGGAAACTAAATTATATATATATATATATATATATAATTTTTTCAAGTGAAGACAGTGCCGAAAGTTCGTGAGTATCAACAAACATCGATATATTACTGATTTATAACCTTCACGGAATAAGACCCCCCCCCCTAACGTACCCCCCACTCCAAGTGTTATCAAACCCAACCGACCATAAGAGTCTACGACTCCTGTAACCATGACAATGACTTAAGTAATGTATAACTTTATATATAGAGTAAGTTATATTTACTCATTACCCAAGACCAAATTTTAAGTAAAAGTGACTTACTCTATATATAAAGTTATAGCTGACTCAAGTAAATACTATAGAAGAAATTCAATCAATATTTAAATCAATATATTTCAAGTCAATGAATTCTATTGCGATATACAATGCTCTTGGGATGTTTATGGAGAAATTTGTTACTAATAATACTTTTGAGTTTAATGATGATCATCGTGCTCTCGTTGATTCGTTATGGGGTAAGTATAATCCGAGGCCTTTTCCGATGGACAATACGTATGAGTACAAGCTTCTTGGAATATATACGGTTCTTAATTTACAGGCAGGTAAGACGAAGACTATCATGCTGGAAGGCGTAAGTAACGCAGGTAAAACTACATTCACAGCTATTTGTCGCGGTAAACTTAAACATGGATTTTTTACTGGAGCTCAGACTACTAGTGAGTTTGTATTTGATGACTGTGTGGACAAGCAAATTATCATTGGAGAAGAGATATACTGTGACCATAGAAACGTTAACCTTATCAAGTTATTATGTGAAGGTAATATATTCCTGCATGTCTCTCAAAAGAATAAGGACAAGGTCGGTTTACCTAAAATTCCTGTTATCATTACAAACAATTATCCTATATGGCAATTTGCTAGTGCTCATAGACAAGCTTTGTTGAACCGTTCTCTGTATATAAAATGTGATACTCCTTATTATATGGGTGTGCAAGGTGATGTTTTAGCTAATGTCGATAACTTAGATGGTGTAAAGTACGATACGTTTAAAAAAATAGAAAAATATTTAAAATAACTTTATTTATTAATTAACAATTAAACATTTGTTTGAATCATCGCACTAACACCGAACGCTTGTACCTCGGGACGTATAAACCTGGCAACATTGTCTTCCATGAGCGGATATAGCTTCTCAGTCTTCTTAGTGCCGTCATTATTGTATTTTTCACACCATACAAACATGGGAGCATAATAAGGAATGCTAGGTACTATCCATTTAGTAGTTGGTTGCCAAGGTCGCAAGTTCATTTGATCTTGTTGTACCAGTCTTCGCGTACTTGTAGTTGGTAAGTTACCAAATAATTCAATAGTATAACTAACCTTCCACTGAAAAGTACAAGTTAAGTTAATTCTGTTTCGATTAGGACCCATCATTGTGTTGAGTTTAACAAATAACATCGGCATTGGATTATGTTCACTGCATTCCTCTAAGTTAGCTAAGTTTTTATATTGTTCCCACATCTCGTTAGTTTCATCCCATTTCTTTTCCAGTAGTTCAGTTCGACCATCTTTAACCTTCTCGTGGATACTCTTGGTACAAATCTCGTAACTATATTTACGCTTCTTAGTCTCTTCACTCTTTAATTGAAAACCATAAATTTGCATTTTGCTTGGATACGGGCACTTTCTTTTATCAGCTGTAAAGCAACTTCTACCTATTGATCCCATAATTTGATAAAATGGTTTAATCTTCCTACATCCAAAGAAGTCAAATCGGTACCAGGGGATATGAGCACTATCCATTATTAACTTGATATTTGTATTTTGATCCTGCCATTCTCGAATATATCTTGGTGCATTCTTTCTACTTGCTTCATAATCGAAACTATAGCTACTATCGGTATTACAGTTAATAATCTCTACTTCCGCGCATGTTTCTGTTATATAATTCCATCCAGCTTTATCTAATTTACAGCTACTTAGTAACGCCAATCCACCATCCAATTTAAATCCATTATGTAATGTAGCTTCTTCTAACCACATATCCTTAAAAGATTTTGCCATATTAGGAGGTGCCGCACATGGTCCAAATAAATGTTTCGTATCCTTGTAAACTAGAAATTCCGCTTGTTGTTGTAGACCGTTGAAATTATTGGCCGAAGTTTCCCCAATGACTTGAATATTAAAGATCTCATAATGCATAGCGATCGGTTTCCACCATAGGTATCTGTTAAGTGCCGACCAAAAGTCCGGATTTGAAGCCATAATATGAGGAAAAGGGTACTCGAGATTGATATTATACCACTCATTGATCTCGGTAGTTTGTATGCATGAGGCACCACAGTTGGTCGTGGTAAAAGTGAGTCGACTTGCCTCGAGAGTCGGACGTGCATCTCCCTGAGTTGATCGTAGAATTCCACCTCCTCCGCCGCTGCTTGAGGTTCCCGGGTGACCGGTTGGAGCTTCAGTTGTCGCATTTGCCATCTCATGTAACGCTTGTGTCACAGTATTTATGCCTTTATGAACCCTGACTTCCTTATTATATACCTCTGAATGTTCATTTACTAACGGCGAATGATCGTGCACCACCTCATCAGATCGATTTCCATAGGCCTTATATAATTGGCTCTCATATCTGACCATATCAGCCGTGTATGCAGCACTCCGTGCGGGATGAGTGGGAGATTTATCGTGATTATACTGCCTTAAGTAGTTTAAGCTTCTTCCTCTTTGTAATGTTTGATAGTAATTATCTTTGTATCTGTAATCTTCATGTCTTATTCTATGTAGGAACTTGTCAAATTTATCATGTAAGTGACCAGTAGTTTTATGTTCCCGTACAACCGGTTTACCTGTAGGCAATCCCCTTTTTACCCTGTCCTCCGTTTCGGTTAAATCTTCGTCTTCTGTATGGTGTGTAAAATTAAGACTTTCACCCTTTTTTAACCCATGTAAGCTTTCTAATTGATATATTGTATTGCCTATTGCTTCCTTAACTCTTTGTATGGGTTTTAGGTCTGGCCTTCGTTGAAAGAAATAAGCGTACATCCATTCGTTCCCTTTAATCGTTTCGGGTAAGTATTTGTAGTGTTTCCACCAACCATGTGCTGTTATTTCTTCATCTGTATATTTGTCTTTATGTCTAAATATTCTTGCGTTATCTTCTAATTCTACTTTATCCATCCAGTGTTTAACAATGTCATCTGCGTAACGTTTATAGGGTGCCGATACTTTAATAAATTCATCTAATGCTGTATGTTCCTCTAATGTCCTGGAATCTAGCGAGTATCTAAATTGTTGATTATATTTAAATATTTCCTTAAGGTCTATTTTACTATATAGTTCCTCCATCTTGAATATATCTAGTAAGTCCTCCGAGTTAACCATTTGAAAGAACGCATCTTCGTCTGGTGTATACTTAAACATAAATTCTCGGGTACTGTTATATTTGCCCACTTTTAATTGTTGCATTGTGAGTAGTATAATATCACTTATAGTCTGCCCTATCAAGTCACCCCTGGTACTGGCAAATCTCCTCATTGTGTGCCATGTTGGTTTTACATAATTCCTTAGTGCATAATTCAATGTTTTACTGTTAAATTTCCAGTTCATTCCCATTTCTTTAAATACGTCACTTCTTAATGACTTTAAACTATTACTTAATAATAATGTGTGATATGGGTTACTTCTAAGTTTATTTTCAAATGAGGTAATACTTTTTTGTATAGCTGGTTTAATATGGGTAAGGAAAACTAAATTATATATATATATATATATATATATATAATTTTTTTCAAGTGAAGACAGTGCCGAAAGTTCGTGAGTATCAACAAACATCGATATATTACTGATTTATAGCCTTCACGCTCTCTTTTTAAAAAATTCAATGGAAAAAATAATCAGTGGTGAAATTGGAAGAAAAGTTCTTATAATATATATATTGCTTATCCCAATTTTTTGTAGTTTTTAAGATTTTCGTTGCAATCTCTGTAAATATTGTGAAACTATTTTTTTAAAATTTGAACCAAAAGCCACAATCGAATGTCAATTATTTCTTTAGAATCCTTCAAAACTCTAATGAATAACCTCTAATTTATACCTCTATGATTTAAATTTTTATACCTTGGTCCTTTGATTCATTATAAACAAAACATTTCAACAACATCAACAAACGATCAAATCGTTAATTCCACTTGTTTTCTTCTTGGAGTTGATTACCACTTATTTATCCATGTTTTAAGGTTTTCTTAATTGTTGTCATTGACTATAACCTTGACCGAGACTTTTTCCTTTGGCATAATTGACTATGCTTGATAACTGATGAATTTCCCCCAGGAAAAAGGTTTTCAATAAATCTTAGGTGTAATTCCATAAGCATGCTTCTAATGAATATTTGCTTAAACGCATTTCATCTAATAAGGTATATTACGATTTTAGGAAGAATATTTCTGGCAGTTCCTATTTACAAGTTTTTTTCTTAGAAAATTCTTATTTCATAGTCGAAACTTTCCAATTTTGTTTCAAAATAACTTGAAACTCGGAGGAAAGGCTTACTATATCATTTATTAGTCATTATTTATTTTAAATAATCTATACACAACTTGAATAGAAAAAATATAAAATAAGAGGGTATCAACATTAGCCACACCTGCCAGCGCTTTACCGATTGTATTGTCAAAATTCCCAATTATATTTGTTACAAATCTGTTTGTACGCTCGAAAATGAAATAAAATTTATTAAGAATACTTATTTCTAATATTCAGTAAAAGTCATGAATAATGGATAAGGAATAGCTATTACTAGAGTCGTTCTTAATATTTCCGACATTAATTTTATCTATGTGTTTTAATTGAATCTATAAAATATAATTTAATTTACTATATTCAAATATGTTAATAATTTATATTCAGGTGAAATATTTAAGGAGTAATTGTAAAGAGATTATACCATTAAAAATACAATATTACTTTATTAATTTAAGTATTAATAGTGAATTAATAGCTTCAATGCGAAATTTATAGTTTACTTTAAATGTATTTTTTACAGTTATTATTTTGTAAAATGAACTATAAAACTCCTAAAATGTTTTAATATACTTTTTATTATTTTATTTTTTAATATTTTATTTTACAATTTACTAAAATTGACAATTATTCTTGTAATGCCTCTAATTTATAGAATTTTACACACACACACACACACACACACACATATATATATATATATATATATATATATATATATATATATATATATATATATATATATATATATATATATATATATATATATATATATATATATGTGCAAGTTAAAAAGATAAAGTATGTTAAAAAAGAAATGATGAGTATCAACAATAAAGTTCTGAACACCAGAAATTTCCAGCATGCATGCCAGCCAAATCATTATCAGCTTCAGAAATTTATAATTAATAAATTTGTTATATTATTAATCGTTGTATTTTTCCTAGTTATGATAATTCTATTAAATAATTCTAATAAAATCTATTTTATTTTAAAAATATTTTGAAACTGGGAAAACATTTCGTAATGTTTTAATTAATAAAACTGTTTTAAAATATTTAATTATTGAAATTATTTAATGTAAAATTATCCCACTAGTCATAATCACTTTAATCGTAAAAGTAAATATTTATTTTATAGCAACAAATTCAATAATGAATCTTTATTTTCATCATAAAATATAAAAACGCCTTAAAACATCTGATAATCGTAGCCGACATTCACGATGAGATTTCACTATTGAAATGCTAGAAAAAGTTAACTCCTTTATTACTACACATCAACAACATTTTATCGGTTATTGCCGCCACTTACGGCTAGCGTTAAAAAGACTCTAAAAAATATGCTAATATTAATATATTTTTTTGCAAATTATTTCCAGTTAGTTGTTAACATGAGGCTTTAAGCAAATCCAATACAGATTAATGTATGGGAAATGTATAGTAAATCATTTTTTTAAAAAATTCATCCAAACATAGAACGTGTCCTAAAATTCTAACGAGAAATAAAATTTTTTTGGCAGTTATCAAGAATTGTATTAAAAACTTTAAAAACCAAAAGTTCAATTGTCTATAACAGATTTTTTAATAAAAAATTCGAAAATTCATTACATATTGGAAAGTAGTTCAGCAGTTCAAAACAATATTACCGGACGAAAATCTATATTAAAGAGCTAGATGGATGAGGGTATCTTTAATGATAATAGTGGCTTTGGTCCAGTTCGTCCATAACAATTATGCTTATTATCAAGTAGCGACGAATTGATATGTAATATATATAATTACTTTATTTCTATTTTTAATTTTGGATTAAAATATTTCTTTTTTGGCTTGTGCTAGTTTTTTTACCTATTAATTATATGTTTTAAGTTTTATTGCTCAATAAAATTGCATATGCATACGTATATACCATGTAAAATAGAATTTGTGGTATATATTTGTAATTTCATTACTAATTTTATTTTTAGAGTTAAATGATTTCATCATCAAGGCCTCACAAATTATACGTTACCAAGTTTTTGAAATCCTTAAATGACACTTTACATTTGGAAATTATTATTTTCAATTTGCATATATTTTATTATATCAATGTTCGTGGTCTGGGAAAAAAACTTTAAAAAGTTATATT
Organism: Schmidtea polychroa; assembly: GCA_959609185.1. Classification (NCBI taxonomy): domain Eukaryota; kingdom Metazoa; phylum Platyhelminthes; order Tricladida; family Dugesiidae; genus Schmidtea; species Schmidtea polychroa. The sequence goes on along the minus strand of CAUHTR010007486.1, from coordinate 126,493 downwards.
TGAGTGAAACTTTGTTATCATAGAAAACTAACTTTATAGATAAATCTTTCACATTTTTACTATTTTTCTGATTGATTTTATTCGACAAAGCAAAAGTTTAAAAAAATATATATTTTTTGATTTTTGAAACTTTATTCTATATGTACTTCTTAAGGAGTTAAAAAATTAATGTGAATTTATTTCAGATACTTTGTCTGAGGTTACTACGTACAGTTGGTTGAGAAATTTAACACTCATTGAAGAAATGTATTGGGTATTCTTAAAGAGTGGATGTATTAAAAAAAGTGATAAAAAATTGTAAGTTTTACAGAATATTTTAACTGATATTATAATAATTGCCAAATTGAGCCTAGAAATCAAAACTTTCTCGATAATACTTCAATCTATACAGCTAATGAAAAAACAATGTAAAAGCTCAAAAGGGTTTGCATTAGTGTCTCGACCACAGAGTAATTCTGAATCGACTTCTATCAGTTCTAGATTTTTACTTATTTGAACATTTTATAAGTGTCATATTCAAAGAGATCATATATTCAGAATTGACTTCGGTCGACTTATCTAATGAATTTTTATGCGTGGATTTTAATTTTTCTTATCCCAAATCTAAAGATGACTGATAATTGAGAAATATTTGTACGATGTTTAAAATCTTAAAAAAATTAGAATGTAAGACCCCGATTCACTCATTCTCATACCAAGTATAACATTGATTCAAGTGAACTAAAAGCTGATTAGAAAAAGAGAGGTAATATTGATAACAGAGTCTCTTCAAACAAAAAATTAAAAGATTCACTGAGTTTTTCATTCCCAAAGTAGACATGATTTAGCATCCAATTATATCTCGTTTGACTGCTTCCGAAGAATTACCATTTCAAATATTTTGTATATGTTTGTATATGAAAACTGTTTAAAAATGAAGTGTGATGGTGACATTACTTTTAGTTTTTGAAATCAATGAAAAGATTATACGGAAAAGCTAAAACTAGCTTTTTTAAATTTGTATATTATATTCAGGACTCCTCTTTTTACCGGAACTGTTGCTATATGATTCCGGAAATCCGGAATTCGGTGTTTCCTAAAAAATTGGATTCTCTAATGTTAATACAGTCAACTCACCTACAACGCGATTAATTCGTACCCCGCGTTATATGGAAACCGTGTTATAAGAAAGATTATGAAAATATTGCATTTTATGGAGATCGCGTTATGAGAAACATAGAAATAAGACAAATCATATTAACTTACATCGCGTTATATGGAAACTACTGTCACGTTATATGAAAAACGCGTTATAAAAACTGAGAACTAATATAAATTGGATGAATTCGTACCGAGTTGTATGGAATCTTAGAAATAAATAAATTGTACGCAAATAAACCAATATAAAAAACTGCATCCTCAAAATACATTATCAGGTTGTGATTAATAGGGTTCATGAATGAATTTTATAAAATGACAAAAAATATATAATTTATTTAGATATTTTAATTTAAATTTATTGCATATAATTCATAATTCATTCAATTAAAAACTAAATTTAAAAAAATTTATTTCCAACAAAAAATTAAAATGTTACATTGTAAATTTTGTTATTATTCACCATCAAATATTTGCCATCCAACTTATTTTTCTAATTGGCAGAAAATCTTTACGTCATTAGAGTTGTTTGAAAGTCCTTGTACGAAAAACGCGTTATAAGGAGATCGCGTTGCGTTATAAGGAGATTACGTCGCGTTATAAATACTATGTTATAGGAGAGTTGACTGTATTACACTGATATAAACTCCAACACGGAATAACTGATATCATTTTCATAGTAACATCCAATCGCACTTAGAAAGTATTTAGTACTAGGTGTTTTTTTATATAACTGGTGACTACTTTGAAATTTTAAATGAAATTTATAATTAATTTTTTCTTATTTATTTTGACACATTTTGATTGAGCATATTTGTAAACCGTTTATATTATGAAAGCTGTCAATTTTCGATATTAGATTACTGAACATATCGTCGAACTAGCCCGTATGAAAGGCGTATAGATATTGTATAATAATATGAAAACTGAGATTTTACTGAAGAAAGTAAAATTAATTAATTAGAAGGAAAATACTTCTTAAATACGATAATAATGATAGTAATGATTCGTGAACACAAATACACTAAAAACCCCACAATTGACAGTTAAATAAATTAATTTTTCTGTCAAATAAAAAAAATTTAGTATTAATAAAAATATGAAATACTGCAAGCTTTTCGGCTTTCATGCTGACACTGAATAAAATTGTTAGGCGATCTTTTGGACGCTTTCATCCGGAAACTTTTTTATTTTATTGAATTATAGCACGCTTGGAATATAGGCGCCAAAATAGGCCACTTGTATCAATATTAAAAATATTTTTTATTATAATTCTTTATTTTCAATTGACATTATATTTATTAAAAATGTTGACTATGAATCAAAAAGTTCTTATAATAATACTTTATGATGCCATGAAATAAATTATTTACATTTTCAGCAGCTTTAATGTTCGCTTCCTTGAATCATAAACAATTTTTGGTTTATTGTACCAACCGCTATAGGTTTTTAACTTATGTTTTTCATTAACTTGTAATGCTGTTTCCAAAAAGGTTTTAAATAGAATTTTTTCTGAATATTTTGTGGGCAGGTCAAATTAGAAATGTTTTTTTTCCAATTGTTCTTTTTATCTTAAAGAATGCCAACTCAGAAATTTCAAATTTCTGCACGAAATACTCCTTTTCTTATCAATTGATATCAATTTCTTTTTTCTTTCTAGATTTTTAGCTATGTTTAGACTCTTTCTAAGCCATTTTGGGGCTTATAATAATATTTTCAGAAAAAATTAATCTAATAATTAACCCTCTAATGCCCAATTTTTTACGTCCCTGTAGTAGCACTTTTCGTAGCAAACTAGCGATTATAACATGCACATATTTTTGCCGCGTGAGATATTTCTTGCGATGCACGTGTTGTTTATAGTGTATAATTGTCGTTAGTTATCGAACCTATACAATATTTGAATTTAGCGTTTAGGATTTAGTGTTGTCCACCTTGAGGCGCAATTCGGAAAGGGTTAATTTGGCCTGCTCAAATATAAATTAAAACTGTTAATTATCAATCAGAAAAAATTCCATTCGATCATGATGACTTTTCATAAATTACAGTTTTATATAATTCTATCAAAAACACACGAGTTTATAAATTAACCACTTTCCCGTTCACCGCGAGTTAACTCGTCCAGCCAAACTGATCCAACAAGGAGAGATATCACGTCAGGAAGAATTACTGGAACGTTTTATTGATATACATTGCTGATGCGTAGAAATGTATAATATATGATGCTTATAATATTAAAAAAAATGTTTAAAAAAATTCTCAAATTTAAGCGATAAAATTGACATGCAATTCCAAATTAAAACGGTAAATGGGTTAAAAAATAAAATTTTGATTAAATAATAATTTTAAATAGTGTTGAGAATTTTGATCTTATAAACCTTTCACATCAGGCTGTTATGAAGATTTTCAGAATCTCGCGGCCTTCGACATTAAATGTATAGGTAAAATACTTTCAAAGGCATCCTTACTTGAATATTGTAGATAACTAATAAACGTTTGTTTGACTGTTGATCAATATTTTTTCTCGCGAAAATATACAGTTAAAATATGCGCTAAATCTGAAATCATATATAAAGTCGTACATAAAGTACGCCACGCTTCAAGGGGGGGGGGGGGAGAAGAAAATGTCACGGTTTGTGATAAGGGGATGAGGGAGTTCAGGCTACGTGTGACATCACACATTAATTTTTTTAATTTTTTAGTAAAATTTAATAGCTTTAAAAATAATTTTCGAAAATTTTGTGAAACATTTGAATTAGTTTTATGTCAAAATAGCATGAATGCTGTATAGGAGGAATTAGGGATAGTATCCTAGGGTTTAAAGGGTTAGGCAAATGGTTATGTTTATTTCAGGACGGCCAGATTTTTATAAATAAATAAAAAAAACAATTTCATGACCAATCACCCGTTTAAGTCCTCAAGGTTAGTAAAATTTATGAAATATTATATTATATTTTGAATAAATTTTAATTAGGTGTTAATTAAAAAGAAATTTCCTTCGACAGTGTGACGTACTTTGGGGGGGGGTCCGAGACATGGGGAGAGGGAGAGAGGGGTTTAAAATGGTCAAAAATAGCGTGACGTACTTTATGGACGGCTCCATAGATGGTGCAAAAATCACTTTATGCTTTATAAAATCAGGTAAATGTTAACATCCAAGAAATATAATTTAAAAAAATCATATATTTAATAACAAATTAATTATTAGTGTATTAATTATATTATTAATTTGTTTATATTTTTATTAATTGTAATATAATTTATAATATCAATAATTAAAAATAATGCTTTCAAATTGTTAACTATATTTAATTTTAAAAGTAATAAAAAAATTTACCGTAAATCCTCGGTACCATTGCTTGATTTGTTTCTTTGTAAAATTAGTATTGCCCATTAAAAACTGCAAATCTTCCTTCGGTAGTTTCTTTCTTGGACCCAAAATATTTCCCATCTGATATTTATTTAATAAATTCATCAAAAAACAAAACAATTATAATTAAAAATTAATTAATTAAATATTGCTTTTACTTACTGTGAGAGAATTTCTATAGAATAATTCAAGAATAGATAAATATCCAATTTCGTTGACTAGATTTCTGTTGATGTTTGACAATGAAAAACTGTTTCGTATTCCTATTCTTGTTGAATTTAATCCGAGATAATAATAAAATGATATTTATTAAAATTCGACAAAACTTCTACAGCAGCAGGAAAGTAAAAATAATCAGCTTATATTATAAGACGTTTTCAAAATGCAGTCAAAAAGACACAATTGAACACGTCACAGGAATTCTCGAATATTATTGGATCAAATTTGAAAGAAATAAATATTTTCGATGCATGCTCTAATTTACATACAAATTTTAAATGACTTGAAGACTGAATTCTATTCCCTGAATCTGATTGGCTAGTAGACATATTTTTGAATGATTGGACTTAGGGATGAAATTTTATTTATTGATTGCCGGTGTGTGGGCTTGTGAATGAGTATACAATGTGTGCATGTATCTGAAAACTCGTTAATTTATACAGTATTTGCACTTTACGACATGTACACAGTATTATTATTCCACGCACACTGCAATTATGGAACATGGAAATTTTTGGATAATATTTCCAATATTACTATTTAAAAAAAAAGAAACATGTTGATTCGATATGCTAAAAAAGCCTATTATTTTTTTTCTTTCAATAAGTAGTAAATTAATGCTGAAAAAAAAATTTAGATGAATAGGGAAAACTAACTATTGATATGATGTGCAATAAGTTAAATTGGAAATTAGATTTTTAAATTATAGAATTTTCTAAAAATTAATTCTACAAGTACTTAATTGATTGATCGATTTCTACTTATGACGTCATTAATGGAATGCCGGCAAAGTTACATCACTGCTAATCAAAATGCGGAATCTCTATTAAGGAACACTTTGAATAATTATGAATTTTTTAATTCACTATTTTTTATCAAATAATTCATATTTTAAGGTGACCTTGGAAAACTGTTTCCCGTAAATATGTGTCATTTAGAAGCATTGGTGGGGATCTCCAACCAGCAAAATCTTTAAAACAAGGGTATCCAACCTGTTTGACCCTTTGGGACATTTAAAATTTTGCCAAAAAAATTTGGGCCACGTAAACACGAATATTTTTTGGCAATCTTCATTACCATTATTTTGTAACTGTGATTACAATGGATAAAATCTGGATAATAAAAAAACACCATAATAATTAATAATTGTAATATTTATTGTCAAAAAGAAAATGCAAAATTGCGTACTTATATGAAATTTTTTATTAAAACAATATTAATTTTTATTTTTAATGGGAACTTTGACAGACAACAAACGTAAAATGATCATCCATATTCGATATATGGAACATTTAAATATGATGGAAATATACTGATACATTCTTGTATAATTTTCGGATTTTTATGTGACAAATATTACTTTATAAATTTTACTTTGAGCAAAAGAGTAAAGTATTTTGGGCTACATGCGGGCCGCGTGTTGGACACCCCTGCTTAAAAATATGCTTCTTAGTTGCGCCTCAAGTAACTTATGCCTTTTTCGATAGATATGCAAAAGCTGATTTGATCCGAAGCTTCAACCTTTAACCTTTCTTACATAAAATATAATTCAGTTCTCGGGAAATATCATACGGAGACTTTTAAAGAAAATGCATTTAACAGTATCTGTCACTATTCAGAGTAGATTTTGAATTTTTGACAACTAAATTACATTATTGTCATTATGTTCAAATTTGATGTTAATTAATTTTTTGGAAGCTTAAAATTTATTTCACATTGACTCTAATCACCTCTTCAAATTGTAGAAATAATTTTGAAACGTTTAACCTTCCAGCCAAAATCCTTATACGTAGTTCAAGAATCATTTTTTGGAAACGTACACAATGTTCATTTCAAAACATTAAAAATAAATTACAAATTTTCACTACAATAAATTTATTATAAAATAATTTCATAATAATAAATAAAATAGACAAAAACTGCTAAATTTTTCACAGTTTTATAATAATTGACTCCATATTGACTCTATTTAGCAAACAAATAACTCAAATTTGGATTTTAGATAATTTATTGTTTTAATTCATGATATTGTAAAATAATTAAAACTCAAGAATCAAAAAAGAATTAAATTTACTCAAAATATAAACAATTAACTTAAGAAAAGCAATCATTTTAAGTTCAAAATTTTATTTAATTTGACTTAACAATATTATGTGTTATATCAAAGATTCCCAACCGGTGCTTCATAAGAATGTTACNAAACATTTCCTATATTCCAAAGTGCTATGTGACTTCAAAAAGTTTAAGAACCACTGTGTTATATCATTATTTTAACAATAAATGCTAAAAGTCCATAAAATATTATTATTCTGATTTTATTAACTTTATCAAATTATATGTTGTTATGAATAGGTTCAATTGGCACACATACAAACATAAGAAATTTCAACAATAAACGGGACCTTAGACGCAAAAGCATAAATTTGCAATAATGACGCACACAGCCAGTAAGATGGACAAGCTATTCCTCCACCTGACTAATCGAAACACTAGTTGTCACTTTTAAAACTTTCTTCAGATTACTGAAGATTTTTGTTGAATTATTATTAATAATTTAAATCTTGCAGTAAACTTAACACGATCATTTCGGTTATCAGCATGGGCTTTATCAAAAAGGCTTTCAAAAGTGGAAATGACAAAGTTATATGAAATCTTTAACCTTAGACACGAGCATGGAGCGACAGGATAATGATTAGAAATTAATATATATTAATCAGGAAAGCTACATCAAGAAAACCGTCTTATAGTTAACATAATTGAAGCCATTACGATTGTCCAAAACAATCTCAATATTAATGAAAATGTCTAATTATTTTCTAAGTTGAATGTTTGGACATTTTTAATAAATATAAGTTTGGTTTCATTAATTTTATTTGTACGATTTTGTCTTTTACATATGTGACAGCTAATTTGAGACAGAATTTGAAAACTTAACGTAAAAAAACTACAGATTTTTATTTCATCTTTATATTCCACTTTACTTTATTTATTTTCTTTCTATGAATTATTTTCGAACATTTTCATGTACAGTGAACTTTCTAGTAGATAAAAATGAGCTTCTTAACTCACTTGATAACTCATCGTTTTTGGGCTATCAGTCATTAAGTGTTCCACAATAACTTTGAGTGCCAGTAGATTAATTTAAACAAATAATTATTGAAATTGAATAAGTCAACAAGGAAGAATTAACTATTATAGAAGTCAGTAAAGTTTCTGAAAATTTTGAAAAGGTGTGAGGTTCTTTACTTAATTGAGGTATATGGCAGAGGTTATGGATACGTAGTCTAAAGTGTAAGGCCAGCTTTAATTTGGTATATTGAATTCCTTATTATAAGCGATGATGTGACGTTAAGTTAAGGATCTCCGTTTTCAAATGTTTTTCAAATCTTCTCAATGATACTCTTGAATGTTTCAGTGGTAAAGTAACATTAACTTTATTTCTTGCAAGATAATTAGATAAATGTAATTAACGGGTATCAGCCTCGTTATTTTTGCTACAATTTTGTCAGAGATGATTTCCATCAAATTATTGTAATAATAATATTGTCTCCGAGAAACTATCCCACAGAATGCATTCTCAAACTTTTGAATATAATGCATTTATTGACACATACCGTAATCCATTAAAGAAAATATTAAAAGGAGTCAGAGTCGGTCGATTTTCTACGACTCCGCCTTCCACTATGCCTAAAATGTTACGACTTTATGACTCAAAATCCTTGGTTTTATCAGAAGAATTTCTTTTAAGTCATATGGTACCAAAAAATCGGGCTTACTTATGCATCCAAGTTGTTTAAAATGTTTTTCAATGCTTAATTTGTAAAGAAAATATCATTTCTTGAGCTTAAAATGTAAAGTAATATTTATTTCCTTTTCACCATATAATAAAAAACATTTTTCGTAAAAGCTCAAACAATATAAATCACAGGAAAAAAACATTTATGTATCCCAAAGACAAAATAACAGCTGTTAATTAACCGTTGCGAATGTTTTTAAGAAACACAATATTTCGGCACTACTTTTTTATTACTTTTTATTACTTTTACTATTTTTCTTAACCTTTTTTATCGGTTATGAAGGTGATTGTTGCGTTTTCAAATTTATTTTGCATATTTTAATATATTTTCCTAATATTTTCCTAATATATATTCGTAAACTTTCTCATTACAGCTTTAAAGTATTTTACAAAAACCAACCTTCGAAACATTTTTTTTATCAAAAATTACAACCCTTTCATCATTATTCAGTTCGTATAGAATTACAACTTTCATTTTTTCTTTTATTTTAAATTATATAAAACTAAATAATCATCCAATTAAATTAATGTAAAAAATATAAATCTTATTTTGTTTCTATTGGTATAAATAAATTTAAATTGGTCAATATACATTTGGAGAAACCTTTAACAAAAATTTATTAAAATGTAAAACAAAATATTTTCCTTAAAGTAAACGAAGAAAGAAAATTGATAAAAGGTGAAAAAGCTAAAATGATCTTATTGATAATTTTTTTAAAAATTTGTCTACTGATAGAAAATGTGTAAATCATATTTTTAAGAATAGATAAAATATTTTTGAAAAAGTTATTTATTTATTATTTACTTTCTTTCAAATATGTTATCAATATCAGTCTTAACTTATCAGGAAATTTTAATGTATTTCACTTTATCTTAAGCATCCTGTCAAAGAATGATCGTTTAAACAAAATTTTCTTTATTTACAGATTAATAAAATATATTTAATAAAATATTTATTTTGACAGCAAATTATAAAACGAGTTTTATTACTGATAATATTTAGAGATTTGATAGTTTACTATATGTGAAATAAAATTTAAAATAAATAAATTAATAATATGTTTTGTTAAATGATTATGTAATTTTGAAAATGTGTTGATCGTATATNTTAAAAGATAAAAAACATTGAAACTAGAATATTTTTTACAATGATCAGTGAAACGCAAATCAACAGATGGGTTCTAAATATTATAATTCAAATGAAAATAATTATTGTCGAACATGAAAGAAATTGCCGCTGAATTATGTAAATAATGCAAAGTGAAATCATTAGATTTTTTACTTCATTATTAGTGAGTTAATATTTTTTTATTATTTGGTAACCTGCTGTGATTTTCACTCAAATTTGGGAACAAAATATATAAAAATTTGCTCGTTATTCTCATATATCAAATAAATTCTATAAATTTCATTGGTTATTTGGAAAATAATGATGAATTTTTCATTAATATTCACTCTTTTTTAAAAACCTTTTATAAATTTAAAATTATTTTCAGTTTTTTTCTAAACTTGATTGCATTAATAAATTGCTTCTGGAAATTTGTTGTTTTTTTTACATGTACAAATTTTTTAAAATGTAAAAGTCTTCATTATCATATTGTTATTGTTTTAATGTTTTACATAAACAATTAAAAAAAATCATTATTCCGAATAATTGGATGGAAATATCCTTTTGGACAGTTTTTCTAAATCTTTTCGGTGAAATGAACCCATTTTATAATTTTTTAATATAATTTTTAATACAATTTTTTCAATATGTAAAACAAAAAGATTTTTGATAAAGATCAATTTTTACAAAATTTTAAATTTTAATATTTTTAATTTTAATATTTTTATTTTAAAATCATCAACAATTTAATAATGTGAAGGCTATTGTTGTTTTTTCTTAGTAAATAAATTGAATTATGGGATTGTTTTTGACAAAGAATCGCACATATCATATTGGACATTCAAATGATTTCAATTTTTTGTCTGGATCGTTACAATTTTGGAAAAGCCAACTTCTCAGAAATAAACTGTAGCTATTGAAAAGCCAATTCAACTGTCGGGAACTACATCAAGACTATAGAGAAAATGTTGAGCGTGTAATGACGCACAAAATTCCAATCAGTAAATTAACATCATTTTTATAATAAAATAATAACAACAATCTAGATTTGATGAACACTAGATGAAAATGATAAAAATAATATACATAAATCGCGACGATGTAATCAATACAAAAGTTTGTAACAAAACCAAATGTAAATTTGTTCATGTTCATTCACGCACGATTTACGGAACATTCATGTTCTGAGAAACAAACAAAAAATAAGAAAAATGTTTCTTAGAAAAAAATACATTTTTTCATTTTTTTTGTTATTCAGGAATAAAAAATTTCTCAAAAAAAATTAAAAAAAATTAAAAAAATGTTTTTTTTATTGAACCTGAACCCGGTTTTTGAATGGGTTCGGGATCGGTTCGGGTTCACAAATTTGTTTGAACCGGAGCGGGTTTTGGGTTCGGGTTCGGGTTCGGGTTCGAAACACTGTTTTTATTAAAATATTGTTTGGATTGTGATGAAGACAGAAGAGAAATTCAGCGTTACGAAATTACATAGGACTTAATTAAAGCAAAACTCTATAAAGAAGAAAGAAAAGTTGACAATGGAAGAAGAACAGAGAGGTCCAGTGCCAAGTAAATACATAAAATATATTTTTGGAAAAAAGTGGAAGAATCAAAACTCAATGAAAATGTAGCTGCAATGAAAAAAAGGACCTATGCGGAAGTGGTTCATAATAACTTCAGCTCAATGAAGTCTAAACCTTTGTATAAGGAAAATAATTTCCCAAACAGAAAAAACGAAATTTTCATTAGATCCAATTTTAACGCCAAATTACTGTTATCGCTGCAAAGAAGAAGGACATTTGAGATGAGAATGTTCAAATATTAAATATTCCCATTGCATGGAAATGGACATTTACAATTTCAATGTTTTGACAAGCATGCTGGATGAAACCAAGTAAATAGATTTCAGAGACCCAATAATAACAGAGGCAGTGCACAGAGCATTTTAGAAATTTTAGAAATTCTAATAATGAGAAAAGTAATGAAAAATTTATGAATTTTATAAATCAACACAATGATTGCTATTACAAACAGCGTGTCGCAGCTATGGATGATGAGGACTTACTAATGGAAGATTGGTTTAATGACAAGACGGAAAATTATCAAGCTCCAACCAAAGGTAACGAGCTAGGAGGTTTCAATCAAAAGTAATTAATGATAGCGCTAATAAGAGACTGTTAAAGTATGCATGTGATAAGGCAGTGGTTCTCAACCCCTGTTCCGCGATTACACTTCCAGTGTTCCGCGATTACACTTCCAGTGTTCCGCGATAAAAATAACATTTTTTCTTTAAATTTGCATTTAAGATACATATCATCAAAAACCTCAATTAATTTTATTATAAGATGAATCAATAAGAAAGCCGTTACACAGATATATGAACATACAAATATAAAAGTGTTTTTATTGCTTGTTATTGTTGCGCGTGGTGGTTCCGCGCTTTTATATTAATTGAGAACAACTGTGATAAGGAATGTTTGAATCAATGTTTTGATGATTTTGAATGTTTGGTTAATAAAAATAAGTTTAATGACGTTACATATTTAAATATTGATAATATGGAATGTATGAACATAAAGAATGATGAAACCTTTTCAATGAATGAATTTAAAAATAATTTTAAAGATTTTAATGATAATTATTTAAATTTAAGAGGAGGAAATGAGAATTCGATTTTGGCAATGGAGACATATTAAAGTGACAAAATAAGGACGATGAAATCAAAAAGATTAAAAATACACTTCTAACGGGGGAACCAACCAAATACTTGCTAAGTGACAATAATTAAAAGTAACTTAATTGCACCAAATATACAATATCATGCATTATATTTCTTTAGACTTAATTGATTATAAATCTTTTCGTCCTTTTTAGTGATTCATATTATTTATATGTAGTTTATAGTTTAAGAATTGTCTAAAAATATTATGGTGGGAACAAATAAAATTTGAGAGAGAAAGTGTTTAATTGATTAATATGAAAAGTGCATACAAAACTAAGAAATCATTAAGAAATTAATAAATAAAAAATTGTGCAAATTAAAATTAAAACCAGAAAAAGCAGAGGAAAATTTATTAAATAGAGACTAGGAAAACTGGAAATACGACAATTCGTAAACCTAGAAATATGCGAAAATTTAAGCACTTAAATAAAAAAATTAAAAAAATAAACACTTACGAATCACGGTAAATGATGAGAAAGTTTATAACATTAAAGAGTGCATGAAATATGTGTTAAAATATAACTATCAATTATAATGAAAGTTAATGGGAATGATTTCATAGTTTTACCAAAAACGTTGAAGCTAAATTTGAAATTGTTCGAAAATTGATAATATATAGTGAATTGAAATTTAATTTGATAGAGTAAACGAAAGAAGTTGATTCCGTTCGACGAATGCAATCTGAAACTGGTATGATCTGATTGGACAAATATTTAGTGTAAATCAGTTTTTATCTCTCATATGATTGGTATATCCTTTATCTAAACATTTTTTAAATTTCGGTTGTTTTGGTAATATTGTTGGGGTTAGCGCAAAAACCAAAAATTCATATATAAAAGTAAAGCATAACAAAAAATGGGTAAAATCAATAAAAGTGCAAAATTAATTAAAATTTAATAAAAATCAAAAATCAATATTAAACTGGGGTATGGTTGAACGCCAAATTGATAGACGAATTCAGAAATTATAATAAAAATTTAATAAGGTGTTCACAGGGAAAGTTAATGCGAAAAAACAAATTAATTAAAATTAATTAATCGGTAATTGAAAATCCGAGCGCCATAGGAAACCCAATTCGCAGTGAGACCCGAGAAGTGAGCTAAAAAGAGGAATATTTTGAGCCCTAATCATGGGTAAACAAATTAGAAACCCAAAAATATTGATTTAGGATAATTTAGTGCAATTTTCAGGATAATTGGCCTCTTATGAAATGTATAAAAAAGAGTGCTCAGAAGTAAACAAGCCGCCATTTGGTCGAAGAGAGAAACAAGAAAACAAAGAAGCACAACCCGGTTATCAATAATTGGAAGGAGAAATATAGTAAGACTCGAACCAGAAAAGCTGATCACCCCTTGGGTTTTTCGAGTGGAATTATCAGAGAGAAAGGTGCAAATAGTGACAAATTGTAATTGTGATCAAGATTTAATGAAAATTATTGTGTGTTGGGTTTGAGTTATTTGGCTGAATAAGAACACGAGGAGTCAGAAACATAGCCGAATTTCAATTAAAACCCAACAATATCAATAAATTATAATATGTTATTTTAATTATTATCAGTACTTAAGAACACGAGGAGTCAGATTGAAATTTAATTAACCAACATTGTGTTATTTTTATATGAAACCGAAAATATGTTTTCCTATGCTTTAATCAATTAAAACAATTTCACAAAAATATTTATTATTACTTCTAACTACTTGATTTCAGGTGTTCACTAAATTTTTAATATTCGATAATATTTATTCTTTAATATTTCTTCGAATATAATGAAATCTTTCGTAAGGCTAAATCCAAGAAATAAAATTATTTATTTATTCAGGTTTTATAAAAAAACTAAAAAAGGCTAATATTGAAATGTTAAATTATTAGAATTTGATTTTTATGAAAATAAAAAATTTTACAAAATATTATAAACATTCTGTATTTTAGGAATTTCACAAAAAATTATAATTTTGGAAAATAAATCACAATTAAAACAAAAACGAATTTTTTATTTCAAAATACGAACAGATGCTAGAATCAAACTTTATAATCTTCAAATCAATGATATTTCTCATAAAATGAATTTTTCTCGTTTTATTTAGAATTTATAATAATAAATTAAGAATATTTACAATTTTTCGATAAATTTTAGGGATTTTTTTAATTCTAGATGTAGACTAAGTAAATTTATTCTTCCGTTAAATAATATATATTTATAATTGTCTTAAGAAATTACACATTTAATCACTTAGGGATTAATATTTTGCCATAAAAACATGTTGCAAAGTATGTAGAGGAAGGTCTCGAGGCCAAAGAAATGGAATACAAAAAATGAGAGTTTAAATAACAATTTAACCTGGACTCTTATGCTATATTTACTAAAGCTGAGAAAGAAATACTTGCTAAATTTTTTATTGGAGTGATCAGGACCTATTTTTGGTCAAACTATTTCACTGTATGAATAAATACGAGGGACTATGTATGGCTTACATACGTAGTTATTTATTTGAATTATATTTTAATTAATGATTCATCACTACTTACAAACTTGTTATCAACCGTTATTTTGTCATGTAGGGGATACTAATTTCATTTTACTACAGGGCACAAAATATATATTTCATTAATTTTTAAATTTTAGTAATACTAAATATATTTTATAAAAATACTTTTTTAGGACAATTTTTTATCAGCAATAGAAGTTTATATACATTATTTATCAACAATTTAGATTTATAATAATGACTGTGTATCATATTAATTATATTTTTTATATTATGTGATGGTTCTTTGTAATCTTTGACATTATTTGATTTATTTTCATTTTATTTTGGATTTTCTTCAAACAAAAGTCATTGATGCATCTTCATTATGATGTTCAATAGATATATTTTTTTCTGGTAAATTTACTAGTTCGGTAGCAGAGATATTTTGGAATCAACCCTTTATTTACAATCTCATCTTCCGATTGTAATATGACTTATAAAAATAATATATCAGGGGTGGGCACGCATGAGGTCCTCGAGAGTTAGACAGCTAATCAAAGAGCCGAACTTGCCCATCCCTGACATATACAGTAAAATCTATTATATTACATATAAAATAAGGTACATGAAAAAAAAATTAAAAATTAATTTAAAAATTTATAATTTAATTAGATTTAATATTACACCTTTCATCGCCCGTCTTTAAAATCTTTGATCTTTTCTATATTTCATATTTAATGTTTTCTTATCTTTATTTCTTAATATATAACTACGATCATCTGGTCCATCATATCGATCTTAGTCTTTATTTCGAATTTCTTGTTTTATCAATACTTTATCTCTGACTTTCAAAGTTCTTTCGGTCTTTCTCTCCTTTTGCCTTCTTTTTGTGTTTATTTTCTACGTAACGCTTCCTCTGTCTATTTGACTATTAATATGTCATTTTGATTTATTTCAGCTGGAGTTATTCTAATAGTTTTTTGAATTGTTGAATTGGATTAAAATAATCTCTTATTGCTCAAAAAACTGCCTTTCAATTATGCAATTGGTATTGTGGTGGTATGGACTTCAATACAATATTTCTGTTCCTGTTGCATTGGTTAATCTTTTTATACTATCCGCTTTAAAGGTCTTTCCATAATCTAAATTGTTAAATAATTACCGTGCTTTATTTTGTTCACTTTTATTGAAAATAGATTTAATAACATTTTATTGATAGAAGCTGGAAACGCTGTAATTCCTCTTTACTCCAATCACAGGAACTAAAAATTTGTTTGTATAAAATAACTCGTTGTCCTCTATCTATATATCAAATTTGACGGCGATATGAAATTATCACTCCCGAAACGTCCCTTATCAAACAATTAGAAGTTTATTATTTACTATTCATTTTCCGTAGGGAATTTAATTAAATGCAATTAGTATAAATATCTTAAAACCCCAATTTATTAAAACATTCACACCAATAACTGTAACAAAACACAAAATGAATTAATTAATAATGTTTTAGTTTGAAATATATATATATATATATATATATATATATATATATATATATATATATATATATATATATATGTGTGTGTGTGTATGTGTGTGTGTTACAGTTAAAGTCTAAACTTAGACAATGTATACATTAACAAGTTAAAGTTTACATTACAATTAAAATATACAGTCACTAGAAAATTTTTTAGTAGTAAAATATTTAATAGTAAAAATAGAAAAGATGGTTGACCAAGTTCTGAAGCACAAATGGGACAAGAAAGAATTAATGTCATATTTTTTGGTCCATTGTATCAAAGACAAGGATACACAGAAAGAAATAAAGATGAGAGATGCGATGAGCGTCGACGAAATAAAAGGAGTGATAAAGAAGGTCGATGATATTAACATTGAAGTATCTGGAAATTCAGTTTTGAATAGAAAGAAGGAAACGTTTGCGAGTATTGTCAAGACAAGACAAGGATTTGCCGATAGACAGAACCAAAGCAGAACTTTTACAAATTCACAACGAAGTGAACACAGATATGATTCAACACCGAGGATGAAAGCCGAAAATTTCCAGAACAGATTCCAACAAAGAGAAATGCCGGTTAGAAGCAGACCAGTTATTACATGTTGGAATTGTCAGGAGGTGGGTCATATGAGTCGAGAATGTCGGAAACCAAGGGTTCAGAAATGCTTCCAATGTGGAAAAGAAGGGCACCAATCCAGAGAGTGCAATCAGAGAGCACAGAATGAAGAGATGAGATGTTTTGCATGTAAAGATATTGGACACAACAGAAGAGAATGCCCATC
The DNA here is from genome assembly GCA_959609185.1 of Schmidtea polychroa. Taxonomy (NCBI): domain Eukaryota; kingdom Metazoa; phylum Platyhelminthes; order Tricladida; family Dugesiidae; genus Schmidtea; species Schmidtea polychroa. The sequence goes on along the minus strand of CAUHTR010007486.1, from coordinate 109,376 downwards.
AATATCGTGCTCAGGATGCGGTAGAAGAGGCCACCTACGATTTCAATGCTGGAATCAGACAGACAGAAGAAGATACGCAGACGAGCGGGAACCACCGAGACGGATACAGGTAGCCACTTTTCAGACTGATCAAACCAAGAACGACGAAAAGATTTCATGTCAAGACGAAGACTACCCAAACCCAGAAGCTCCATCGTTGGGCGAGATGATCGGAGCAATGAATTAATAGGTAATAATGACGATTGTGTATGCCAGTATAATTGTATAAGTAGATATAAATATATTAATAGTATTAGTAGAAAGTAAATAGTATAATTCCTTTTGTAAATAATGTATATAATGTAGAAAATATTAATAATAACGTGAATAGTATAAGTCCTTTAAATAAAGTAAATAATAAAATGTTGGATGAGAATAATGTAATCAGAAATAATTGGAGCAGTATAATTGTAGGAAATATCGATATAGTTGAAAAAAATAATGAGTTAGAAACAAATTTTAAAAAAGCGAATCAATGTGATATAATAGAAAATGTAAAAAATAAAAAGTCGGTGAAAAATAAAGTTACGGATATTCATGATGCAATTATTTCAAATATGCCGAATGAAAACAAGTTTGAAAATATAAAAATTGATGACGATAATAGAAAAGAATGCAAAAATAATTGTACTCAGATTTTATCGATAGATGACGTAAATAAATTAAAAAAAACAGAAAATATGATTTATGTACATAATGAAAAGGATAGAATATTTGATACACGTGACTGTAAAATACAATATAGAAGTGATACATATTTGAAGAAGGATGAGTATAATATTGTTTATGATAGAATGGGTGGACGTCCAAGTGTAATAATAGCCATAAATAATTACTTTAAGAATTGTTTGTTGGATACAAGAGCTAGAATGAATGTGATTGATAGTTCGATTATAAAGGATATCGGAAACGAACATGGAGACAAAATCTGGTGCGCAAATGGTAGTCCATTAAAAATTTTAGGAAGAATCAAGCTTAGAATAAATATAGGAAGTAGAGAAGAAAATATTGTTTTTGTAGTAGTTGAAAATGTATCTCCATCGATGATTGGAGGAATCGATTTATTACGTAGGTTTGACATAAAACTAATGAAAGTTATCGGAAATAACAGCGCAAATGCAAGCGAATATAATAATATGGAAATATGCAACATTGAAGCCAAATTTGGGAAAAGAACGAACGATGAACTTCGATTTAAAAGAGCAATAGAATTAATAGGATTAAGGTGTGACAACAAGCTTTATGGAGTAATAAAAAAAATGCCGAAGTATTTATGATAGATAAGTGGGATATAGGCAAAACCAATCTATTAAAGATTGATATAAAAATTGTTGAAGGACCAATCCATTTGAACCCAAGAAGACAGCCAGCCCACCTAGAAGAAAAGATTGAAGAAGCTATTAAAAATTTCGAAGAAAACGGCATAATTAGGAAGTGTGACTCACCGTGGAATACGCCGTTAGTATGTGCCTGGAAGAAGGAGAAAAATGATATTCGATTATGTTTAGATTTTAGAAGTTTAAATAAAATGACAGAAAGACAAATCTTCCCAATGCCTAATATCAAACAGATGTTAGATTCATTAAATGGATCAATGTACTTTAGCACCATTGATCTGGGAAGCGCGTATTATCAGGTTGAATTGACAGTAAATTCCATGAAAAGACAGCGTTCTCAACAAGATCTGGGTAGTTCTGCTTTAATAGGATGCCATTCGGGATTGCTGCTGCTCCAGCTACATACCAAAAATTAATGAATATGGTTTTAGGAAAATTATTATGGAAAATTGATATAGTGTATTTAGATGATATTTTAATATTCTCAAAAGACAAAGAAGATCATATAAAAAGAATAAATGAAGTATTAGAAAAAATAAAAGAAGCAGGATTGAGAATAAATCCTGAAAAATGCAAATTTTTGGTGAAGGAAACAAAATTTCTTGGTCACATTATAACTTGCGAAGGTGTTAAAGTCGATGAAGCTAAAATAGAAGCAATAAAAGGGTTTCAAAGATTAAAATGTTTAAAGCAATTGAGGAGTTTCTTAGGACTATGTAATTATTACAGAAAATTTATAAAAAATTATTCAAAATTCGCAAGAATATTAGAATCGATGTGTGGAAACAATAAAGACAAGTTAGTTTGGTCACAAGAATGTCAAGAAAGTTTTGAGGAATTGAAGAAAGCACTATCAACTACACCAGTTCTAATATATCCTGATTATGAGAAAGAATTCATTTTTGATACGGATGCTAGTTTCAACACCATAGGAGCTGTTTTGTCACAGATTGATGATCTAGGTAATGAACGTGTTATTGCCTATTGTTCACATACGATGAGTAAACATAAAATAGGATACTGTATCACGAGAAAGGAACTTTTAGCAATTTATTACTTTGCACAGCATTTTAAGCACTATCTTTACGGCAAGCGATTCCTGCTAAGAACGGATCACAAGGCTATAACATTTATGATGACAACAAAAAAACATATAGCGGCACAATTTCAGACATGGATAAACTTCTTGAGTAGTTTAGATATGGATATTAAATATCGAAAAGGAATTGACCATTCGAACGTTGACGTGTAATCGAGAGATAAATGTGGGAGATGTACACAGTGTATGGAAATCCATGAAGATGCCATGACAGAGAAAGTAAAAACCAGATTGTTGGCAATGACATCCACTAAACATGGAATGCAATGGCAAAAAGGTAATGAAGAGATAGAACATATGAGAAAAGCAATTGATAAAAATGAGACTACAAGATTTAAAATCAACGAAGATTTAATTTTAACAAGAGATAATAAAATTTGGATTCCAAAAGTAAATAAAATAGAATTTGTCAAAGACATGCACAAAATGTTGTGTCACGCTGGATGCAAGAAGGTAATCGATTATATAAAAGTTAATTACGATATGGAGGAATTAAATACAATCGCGACTCAATATATTCAAAGTTGTGTAATATGCCAGAAACGAAAAACATTGACAACAAAGACAAAAGAACTAATTGTAAAAACACAAGTGGCGGAACCGTTTGAGGTTATAGCGATAGATTTTTGTGGACCTTTGCAGGCAAACATTCATGGAAAGAAATATATTTTTGGAATTATAGATATGTGTAGTCGATACATTTCGTTGACAACAGTAGCAAAGCAGGACGAAAAAACTACAGCGGATACTATTGTGAAATTCTGGATATTAAAATACGGGGCACCGAGAATTATTCATTGTGGAAAAACATTTGAGTCTAACTTGATAAAAGAGTTGGCTAAGAATCATAATATACAGCTACAATTTTCTAGCCCTTATCATCATAACACTAATGGTTTGATTGAAAGACAATTTCGAACAATACGAGATTTTATCAGTACATCATTAAGAGATAAACTTAAGAGAAATTGGGTTGAAGTGTTACCTGAAATTGAGTTTACTTTAAATGCTACCATTCAAAGCACAACTGGAAAGAATCCATCAGAAACAGTATTTGGTTTTCGGATATCTAAAGAATGAAACAATAATAAACAAATATACAACGATAGAAGTAAAATAGTGGAGGAAGTGCAATCAAAACAAAGAAATTTAAATTATAAAAATGAGAACCGAATACACGAGAATTCGATATAAATGTAGATTTGAGAAAAAAAGAGGAGGACCGATATACAGGACCTTTTGTAATTGTTAGAAAGTTTCCATGCAAATAGTTATGAATTACGAGACAGAGATGGAAAATTATTATTCGCAACGTTGAATGGCTAAAACCTTTTAAACAGGGGAGATGTTAGGGATATTTAAATAATTAATTTATAAATAAAATATATATTGTATTATAAGTAAAAGTATAATAAGTATAAATGCTGGCACGCATAATTAGCATTATTATTTAATTAATAATTTCGCCATATAAATCGGGTGTTTTAATAATACCAGATTTTGGCAATAATTTGTATTTGTATTAAAAATAAATATTTGTAAATTACTAACTGGTTATTATTAANTGTTGAATGACCAATCCATTTGAACCCAAGAAGACAGCCAGCCCACCTAGAAGAAAAGATTGAAGAAGCTATTAAAAATTTCGAAGAAAACGGCATAATTAGGAAGTGTGACTCACCGTGGAATACGCCGTTAGTATGTGCCTGGAAGAAGGAGAAAAATGATATTCGATTATGTTTAGATTTTAGAAGTTTAAATAAAATGACAGAAAGACAAATCTTCCCAATGCCTAATATCAAACAGATGTTAGATTCATTAAATGGATCAATGTACTTTAGCACCATTGATCTGGGAAGCGCGTATTATCAGGTTGAATTGACAGTAAATTCCATGAAAAGACAGCGTTCTCAACAAGATCTGGGTAGTTCTGCTTTAATAGGATGCCATTCGGGATTGCTGCTGCTCCAGCTACATACCAAAAATTAATGAATATGGTTTTAGGAAAATTATTATGGAAAATTGATATAGTGTATTTAGATGATATTTTAATATTCTCAAAAGACAAAGAAGATCATATAAAAAGAATAAATGAAGTATTAGAAAAAATAAAAGAAGCAGGATTGAGAATAAATCCTGAAAAATGCAAATTTTTGGTGAAGGAAACAAAATTTCTTGGTCACATTATAACTTGCGAAGGTGTTAAAGTCGATGAAGCTAAAATAGAAGCAATAAAAGGGTTTCAAAGATTAAAATGTTTAAAGCAATTGAGGAGTTTCTTAGGACTATGTAATTATTACAGAAAATTTATAAAAAATTATTCAAAATTCGCAAGAATATTAGAATCGATGTGTGGAAACAATAAAGACAAGTTAGTTTGGTCACAAGAATGTCAAGAAAGTTTTGAGGAATTGAAGAAAGCACTATCAACTACACCAGTTCTAATATATCCTGATTATGAGAAAAATTCATTTTTGATACGGATGCTAGTTTCAACACCATAGGAGCTGTTTTGTCACAGATTGATGATCTAGGTAATGAACGTGTTATTGCCTATTGTTCACATACGATGAGTAAACATAAAATAGGATACTGTATCACGAGAAAGGAACTTTTAGCAATTTATTACTTTGCACAGCATTTTAAGCACTATCTTTACGGCAAGCGATTCCTGCTAAGAACGGATCACAAGGCTATAACATTTATGATGACAACAAAAAAACATATAGCGGCACAATTTCAGACATGGATAAACTTCTTGAGTAGTTTAGATATGGATATTAAATATCGAAAAGGAATTGACCATTCGAACGTTGACGTGTAATCGAGAGATAAATGTGGGAGATGTACACAGTGTATGGAAATCCATGAAGATGCCATGACAGAGAAAGTAAAAACCAGATTGTTGGCAATGACATCCACTAAACATGGAATGCAATGGCAAAAAGGTAATGAAGAGATAGAACATATGAGAAAAGCAATTGATAAAAATGAGACTACAAGATTTAAAATCAACGAAGATTTAATTTTAACAAGAGATAATAAAATTTGGATTCCAAAAGTAAATAAAATAGAATTTGTCAAAGACATGCACAAAATGTTGTGTCACGCTGGATGCAAGAAGGTAATCGATTATATAAAAGTTAATTACGATATGGAGGAATTAAATACAATCGCGACTCAATATATTCAAAGTTGTGTAATATGCCAGAAACGAAAACATTGACAACAAAGACAAAAGAACTAATTGTAAAAACACAAGTGGCGGAACCGTTTGAGGTTATAGCGATAGATTTTTGTGGACCTTTGCAGGCAAACATTCATGGAAAGAAATATATTTTTGGAATTATAGATATGTGTAGTCGATACATTTCGTTGACAACAGTAGCAAAGCAGGACGAAAAAACTACAGCGGATACTATTGTGAAATTCTGGATATTAAAATACGGGGCACCGAGAATTATTCATTGTGGAAAAACATTTGAGTCTAACTTGATAAAAGAGTTGGCTAAGAATCATAATATACAGCTACAATTTTCTAGCCCTTATCATCATAACACTAATGGTTTGATTGAAAGACAATTTCGAACAATACGAGATTTTATCAGTACATCATTAAGAGATAAACTTAAGAGAAATTGGGTTGAAGTGTTACCTGAAATTGAGTTTACTTTAAATGCTACCATTCAAAGCACAACTGGAAAGAATCCATCAGAAACAGTATTTGGTTTTCGGATATCTAAAGAATGAAACAATAATAAACAAATATACAACGATAGAAGTAAAATAGTGGAGGAAGTGCAATCAAAACAAAGAAATTTAAATTATAAAAATGAGAACCGAATACACGAGAATTCGATATAAATGTAGATTTGAGAAAAAAAGAGGAGGACCGATATACAGGACCTTTTGTAATTGTTAGAAAGTTTCCATGCAAATAGTTATGAATTACGAGACAGAGATGGAAAATTATTATTCGCAACGTTGAATGGCTAAAACCTTTTAAACAGGGGAGATGTTAGGGATATTTAAATAATTAATTTATAAATAAAATATATATTGTATTATAAGTAAAAGTATAATAAGTATAAATGCTGGCACGCATAATTAGCATTATTATTTAATTAATAATTTCGCCATATAAATCGGGTGTTTTAATAATACCAGATTTTGGCAATAATTTGTATTTGTATTAAAAATAAATATTTGTAAATTACTAACTGGTTATTATTAACAGGTAGTATGCTGTCCTTAAATTATATTATACATGGCATATTAGAATATCGTTTACGTATTTTATTAGAGAATGTAATATATACAATGTATACATTGCCTAAGTTTATAAAGTGATATATTTAAAATTATGATTTCTTGGTAGCTGCATTTTTTATTTAAAACAATTAAGTGATAATTTAAGCCTTTTGCTGCAAATAATATATTCAATGAAAATATTTGACTATAAGATAGTCCTTGTGAATCTCCTATCTATCTTATAGTCGAAAAATGTTTTCATTAAATACATTTTTCGCAGTAAAAGGCTTAAATTATGACTTAATTGTTATATATATATATATATATATATATATATATATATATATATATATATATATATATATATATATATATATATATATATATATATATATATATATATATATATATATATATATATATATATATATATATATATATATAATTCAGAAATTTTCTTTAAAAGATGTTGTTTGATTAACTTTACTTAACACAGATTTTTGAAATAAATTTATTTTTAATTATCTGTAATTATTTTGGACTACAATGGATATCGTAAATACTAAGAGTTCCGACAAAAGCCATAACTCTAATAAAGGTCATATACCTATGAAAATAGAAAAGTAAATTCCATGAGCTAGGTCCGTAACCCGCAATGACAAAGTTAATATAATAATTAGCACAGCTATTATTTAACATATATTCACAATTAAATATTCTTCGTCGATCTTTTTTTACCATCGTTTTGATAAATTTTTGCTCATATTTGAAATACAAATAGACATTTTATCATGTTTCAACGAAGTATCCCACTGAACTAAAATCTGATAAATTTATTGCTAATTATAAAGCATCCGTTAAAGAGGAAGTTTCAAATGAATTGAGATTTTGTGACAGGATAATTAATTTTAATAAATAATTAAAAACCGAGATTGTGATAAATTATCGAATGTTTGTCTGAATAATAAAAATTGAGATTTTGAAAATGTTAAAATGTTTATTTTTTATTAATAAAATTATTGCTGAATAACTTAAGCTAGTGTTTTCTGTTAATAAAGTTATATTTTTTCATTCATGAAAAGTTTTAATGTGGCGCGATTGTTCTTTAGAATCGTTATAAATATTTTTATTAGTAAATTGTTTTTTAAAATTAAATATTTCTAAATATTTCTGGTAAAATCTAAAATGCTAAAAAAAGATTTGATAATAACTAATTAAATAGCATTGTTTTATCAAATATAAAACCGAACGCATTTAGTGATTGGAATATGAATTTAACAACAGGGGTTCCAAAATTTAAAATCTTGTGTTAAATCAAAGGATTTCACTGAAATATCCAACAGAAGACAAATGACAAAATGGAACGTGAGACAGAAGATTCTCTCAAGTAATGATTTTCTATTTTTACTAGAGGAAAGATGCTTGTTTTTCAATATTAAATAAAACAGGTTTAAATAAACAATGTCATTGAAAACAATAATGTTCCACATTTGCATTAAATGTTTGTAATGAATATTTTTATTTGAAGGATATAAAGAAATAACATGAGTTCACTAAAAAGTTTCCAAGAACAATTTATTAATAAGTCTTTTATTTAGACAATACTATAAATGGTTCATGTTTCTTTCAGAAAGAACAGTTGTACTCGGATTTTTAGATAAAAACTAATCTGACCTTGATACATGTATATGGTAGGTTTATAAATTCTGTAGTGGAAAATATTACTTATCTTTTATTTTAAATATTACTTTTCATGTTTAATAAAAATTTATGTAGACCCATTATTAAAACCAAAAAAATACCTCACACTGTCAAGTTTAGTTCAAATTATGTAGAGCGGTTATTTAAAGAAATTTTTCTAGACTTATTTTATAAGATCATAACAAATCTTAAATAGTAAATAAATAATATTATTTTTCAATAAAATAGTTTTTTGTTACTTATCCAAGGCCTTCATCAACATTAAACCAAACGAAGTTAAATTAAAAAATCTTACATATATATTGAACATTATAAAAGCTAGCTTTCTAATTATAACATACATTTTATAACTTTGAATTTTTGCCAAACATTATCAACCATGAAAAAATGTAATTTATAATTATTCGAATTGTGATTCTGCAAAGATTCCACAATTTTGTAAAAGAAAACATCTTTTGTAATTATCAAAAATTAATAGAAATAAATTTCCATAATTATTTTATTATTCAAATGTACAAAAGATATTATAATCAATTAGTATATTTAAAGTAAAACGAAAAAAAATCAATTTCATTTAATAAATTGAAACCACCTTGAATTGTGTTTAAATGAGTAAATTTAATCAATTCGTTTCTTTGCGTTATAACAAATGTTAAAAATGCTTTTCGATTTAATTTAAATAGAAAAAGCTTATTTTAATTTTTAAATGAATTTCAATTGACTTTTGATTTATATTTTTAGAATTATTTTCAGTAATGTCGCAAGAAAATCTTAACTTGTCTACAAAAGGAATATTGAAAATTAATTTAGATAATTCAGGTAAATTATGATTTCTATTCAAGTTAAACGGTTTTTAAAATTGGACATTTATTAATCTTTATAAATTAATTTTTGAGATATCGTTTATTAATTTATTATATTTATTATATATAATTTGGTTTTGTTGTTTTCAAAATTGTTTTCGAAAATAGCATTAAAAGAAGTATATGGATATAATCATTGACTTATCATATATATATATAATTATCCTAGTTTTATGTGAAAATCTGTTAATTATCCAGTAAATAAAAGTAATTTTTGTGGAAAAATTTATCTATAAAAGTTAAAATGAGGAGTTTATGAGATAGCATTTCTACACATCCAACCAACTTTACCTTAATAAAAATCAAACCAAACCTACAAATGAACCATATGATATGACAAACTCCTAAATAAAGTTTGTAAAGAATTCCAATTAACAATTTCTTTTTATATCAGTAATTGCACTTTCCGAACCATTTTATAATAATGCATGCGTAATTTGGGGGATAATTTGCGCCTGGTGAAAGGGGTTTTCAAATTTTGCGGTAAAAATACTGAAATTTTAATATATTCTCTCCTTGGTAATAAACCCTTTATAGCGCCTATCACTCATTCAATCTAAACTTGTTTACAAAGTACAATCTTACATATGTTTTCACTTTCATTAGATTTTGAATGTACATTTTTTGAGTATTATCTCTATGACTTTTAACTCAAACTATTCATACCCAAACAGACTAAATCTGATTAAATCCCATTATTACTATAATAAAATCTAATTTTTATATGTTAAAAGATTGGTAAAATTAAAAATCAAAATTAACCAATTATTTAATTCTAAAAAACATGAATAATTTCCCATTTTTCTAGTCTAAAAGTTCATTAGACTTCAGCACAATTTATTCAAAAAAAATGATTTATTACATTGCAACATTCTAATTATTGATTATAAATGACGATTAAAACAAATATTCGACAAGCACTGAAAAACTTTCCATGTTTGTTATTCAAGTTTATGTACTCTTTTTGAGTCTACTGAATTAAATTAGGCGTTTTGTTTTAACAAATTGATTAGTTAACTTTTATATTCCATTTCTTTAAGTAAAATTAAAAAAAATTAAATATTTTAACACATTTTTGGGTTAGAAAATCTTTCAGTTTCCAAAATCTTTACTGTATGCAATTAATTAACAAGACATATATTTTGATACATGTAATGTTTTAATAAATGCAACACTTAGTGCAATATAGCATTTCTAAACTGATTTCGTGAAAAAATATATAAAGTAAATAAAATAAAATTTATAAATATTACTATTCAAATACTTCTCAGTAGATTATTGGAGCCGTTTTTTTGAAAGTGGTCATTTGGGTAGAGCAAAGTTTTTATTTTCTTTAGATATCTCTAATAAACATGATTAGATAATCATTTTGCATTATCTATAACTACAGAGCACACAAAAGTTGGCTGTTAATATTGTAAGATTTATTGAAATGCAAAAATATTTGATTATAACAAAAAATGGAGTTCTCTAATTAAAACAACGGCTCATTTTATTGTTTATTAATTATCACTACTTACAAAGTTCAATTTTAAATGATATTTTCTTATATTTATTCTATTTCTTTAAATAGGATTAAAGATTAATCTAACATAAGTTCTGTTAAAGCAATTTTTGCATAATATTTTAGGACTTAGGGAAATCTCTTAATTCCAAATTGTCTTTCTAAATTCAATGAGTTTGTTATTGTTGAAATGTACCAGTAAATAAAAAATAATTCATTGGTTTAAATTAATCAATATTAATTAATTTTATTTATTTTAATTAAAATTATCCAATAATTATTTTTATAAAATATTTCACATATTTATCTTTAAAGATATATTTTTCAAAATTAATTTATTGAATTCCTAATCATAATAATTCCATTACTTTATTAACTATGTGCATTTTATAATTATTATTATCGAGTTTTATTTATTGTTTGAAAAAAATAATCTTATCAACAAAAGGATGTAGAAAAAATTACTAATTTAAAATAAAAAAAGCGATTATGTATTGAATAATTTTTCCAAAAATTTGCAAAATATTATATTAAATCAAATATTGGTATTAGTAATAATCGACATATCCTATTACTTTGATATAATAAAAAGATTACAAATTAGCAAGAATTTTGAAAAAAAATAATATCAATTTGCTTTTTATTTACAAAAAATCAACCTCAAAGTGAGTCAGCTGTCGACTCATTCAATTTCACCCCTGAGGTATAAAGGACGAATAGCTAACTGGCATTTATTGGTAATTAAAAAATTTCCTCTAACCAAATTTGACCAAATTTTTTACTAAATATTATCAAAAAAATCACATTTAACTATACATTCTGAAACATAGAACTTTTCAAGTAATAAACAAAAATATATTAATTTTTATTTTTTATTAATCAAACATTCTTTTCACGATATATTTCGATAGTTTTCCTATCATCATCAGGTGGGATATATATATATATATATATATATATATATATATATATATATATATATATATATATATAATTAATATTATTATTATTATTATCATTATTATTATCATGTATAGGGAATTTGAATAAAAATAATGTTAATGAGTATATGGTTTCGTTTGATGTATGTAGTTTATTTACTAATGTCGCGTTGAAAGAAACAATCGATTTATGTTGTGAATTATGGAATGAAAATATTAATGCGCATAATATGTGTGATGGAAATGCATTTAGGAAGCTTTTAGAGTTTGCAACTTCCAAAGTTAATTTTCTTTTTAATAATAAATGGTATGAACAAATTGATGGAGTGGCTATGAATTCGCCCTTAGCACCAAAAATGGCGTCAATATTTTTGGCATGTTTAGAAAAGAAAATTGCTTCTTTTCAATATGAAAAACCAATTGTGTATAAAAGGTATGTTGATGATATTTTTCTGATATTTAAAAATAAGGAACATGTGAAACCTTTTTTTGCATAAGAACATTAAATTCACATGTGAAACTGAGAAGGATTCATCCATAGCATTTCTTGACTTGTTAAATAAACGTAAAGATGGACAATATGAGACAGAAATTTACAGAAAACCAACAGATACCGGCCTCTATACTACCCCAGAGAGTTTTTGTGATTTTAAATATAAAAGAAACATGGTGAAAGGATTGGTTTTTGGATCATGGTGCTTATCTTCCACTTTTAAAAATTCAACAAAAAGTGTAGATAAATTAGTTGAATTACTGGTGAAGAATGGCTGCTCAAAACGGCTTTTATTGTTAACGTTGAAAGAGACTGTTGATAAATGTATGAATAATGCTAAGGATCGTAGTATGAATGAATGTAAATTGACTGATATGTCGAATGATGTAGTGAATATGAGTATTGATAATAACAAACAAGATGAGCCAAAATATACGATGGTATTGTCGTATTCTGAAGGATATAAAGATTTCAAAAGAAAGATTGATAAACAACATTGAATTATAGAATTGTTTCAAAATCGTGCAAAGTGCGTAGTATGTTTGTTAGTAAATCTCAAACGCCGGTTGGATTGTGTTCGGATCTCGTTTATCAATTCACATGTAATGGATGTAATGCCACATACATTGGAGAGACTTCCCGTCATCTCTGTACTCGAGTTCAAGAACACTGTCAACCGAAGAGAGTGTCCAATATTAAGGATCACAATAAAGTCTGTATGAGAGAATTAGGAATGTCGGATTTTAAAATCTTATCAAAAAACTTTGATAATTGTTCTGAGCGTGTGATATGTGAAGCATTATTTAAACTTTTAATCCTAAAATCAATATGCAGAATGCAGTGAATACGTGTCTGTTGAATGTTTTTAATTAAGTTTTTGTATGTTAATGTATATTAATAATAGTTATGTTAAATAATTAAAATAATATTTTTAATAATTTTAAAAGTTTAAATATGATTGATTATTGAAAATTATTTTTAAAAAATAATTGTTTAAAATTTTTATTTATAATTTAAAATTTATAGATTTTATAATTTGTTTATATATTATCAATATAGTATAGTTATTCATTCGTCATGAATGTAGATAACCTGATGATGATAGTGATGCTATCGAAATATACAGTGAAAAAGATGTACGAATGGCGATTATTATTATTATTATTATTATTATTATTATTATTATTATTATTATTATTATTATTATTATTATTATTATTATTATTATTATTATTATTATTATTATTATTATTATTATTATTATTATTATTATTATTATTATTATTATTATTATTATTATTATTATTATTATTATTATTATTATTAATATTATTATTATTATTATTATTATTATTATTATTCAAATAATTAAATACATATAGCAATGATTTAATTATAAGAAAGAGCCAATCAAACATAAGTTTTACGATATATTTCGACAGTTTACCCATCATCATCAAGTAGGGTAGAAAAGATACTCTAATTTAAAAAGATTTTTAATTTAAATTTCAATCATTCTTTTTTCAATTTAGACTATTTTTAATAAATATTTTTAAAACTTTCGAAAATATTTTATAATAAATTTAATTGTAACAAACAATCTATAAATTTAAAATATTTTTAAAATGGAAATTACAAATTATTTAACTAAACAATTTAATCCATTTGAAAACAACAACAATCCACATATCCATATTTTACCACCCAAACTATTTGAAACATACAATTGTGCACATTAAATTTTGGAACTAATGAACTTATCAACAAAGTTTCACATATTATACCTTCCCAATAAATATTAAAATATTTTAAAAACATTTTGAAATTTATACAGCTTTTATTGCATTCATTAATATTAGTCAATCCCTTTGATCAACAATGTTCTACAATACGAGTACAAAAATGACGGGAAATCTCTTGAATGTATTAAGCATCGTACCGATTACCAGATATTGCTGGAAACTCCATGGTAGGCGAAAAAAATATTTAAATTAAAATCATAGAAACTTACAACATTAAAAAAATACTTCGATTTAAAAAAGCAATTCTTATCATAAATAATAATATTTATAAATCAACACTAAAGAAGAAATGTGTGAAATCACCAGGCTGATCTTTTGTTGATTTTGTTGTTTTTTAAAATAATTTTTAAAATTGATAAATTAAAAGTGAATTAATTTTAGTAAATAAAAAGGTTAAGAGTCCTTAGAAATCAATATTTTAAAAAAACGTGAAGTTTGAATTATTTTTGTTTTAAGATAAAAAATTTCAGAAAAATTGATTTTGTAAATTTAATTAAATTTAAAATAATGAAAAGCAGAAAAGAATATAGAATGAAAACCAAAAGGTAATTGAACATTGAAATATTGCTTAATTCAGAGATTGAAAATGGTTATCTCTTCTTCTTCTTCTTCTTCTTCTTCTTCTTCTTCTTCTTCTTCTTCTTCTTCTTCTTATTATTATTATTATTATTATTATGATTATTATTATTATTATTATTATTATTATTATTATTATTATTATTATTAAACATTTAATTTATTTGGGCAGTTCGAAATTAAAAGTATTTTCAAAATTATTTATTTTTATAAGGAACAGTATAATTTCTGATAATTTTTCAAACGTAGCAATTAGGATTTTCTCAAAGAAATAATTACTGACTTTCAAATTGAGGAATAATTTGCAAAAAACTGCCCTTATCATTAATCTACTATCCTTTTATACAGAATTATATATTTCCGCAAAAATCATGTATATGATTTGTATTTTTAATTTTAAATATTTAGTAATTAAAATTGATTTTATTAATTATTACTTATTACTTACTACCTGTAACAGTATATATTTTAAATCACTGTATTTTAATATAAGAAAAAAGAGAGAAGTTATTTAAAATATTTACAAAAAATTTTATTATTAATATTTTTATTTTTATAATGTTTATTATTAAAAATAATTATTATTTGTCAAAGAT
This sequence comes from Schmidtea polychroa, assembly GCA_959609185.1. NCBI lineage: Eukaryota > Metazoa > Platyhelminthes > Tricladida > Dugesiidae > Schmidtea > Schmidtea polychroa. The sequence continues at coordinate 94,174 of CAUHTR010007486.1, read as the reverse complement.
TTTATATTAATTTATTTGTTGAAAAATATGAATACAAAATATTTATATTAGTTATTATATTAGATAAATACATTAACAAAATGTAAATATATAATTGTTATTATCCTAAATTGCTTGAATTTCTTTTCTGTTATACGGATAAGAAATATTTGCCATTTTATATATATATTTATATATTTATTGAGTGTATTGCACGAAAATCTAATTTTTCATTATTTATTAATGAATTCAAAATATTTTATTGTAAGGGATAATTAAATGTGAGTTTTAGTAATTTTGCAATTATTTTATTTCTTAATATTTTAGTAGAATTTCATTTCTAAATTGACAAGAAAATATTTAAAAGTTGTCCTGTCTCTTTATTTTCCTGTCCAAAATCTAATCAATCATATATGAACATTTTTCTATTTTATTTGATCTTTACTGTAAAAACAATTGAATTTGTTTTTGAATAAAAATTTACTTTTATACCTGATGCAATTTTTAAAGAGCTGTGATCAACCCTGCCAGCTGTTCTATTAGATTTGTAATTTGTAAATTATTTATGAATTGAACGGGAAGAAAAGATATTTTGAAAAAGCAATTTTCAATTTTTTTTTAATATTTATATTTTATAAATTTGATATATTTTAAACAACAAAAATTTGATTTTCTGATCAATTTTATTCTAAATTTCTATCATTTATCATTTTCTCTTTCAAATATATTTGTAATTTTTTTACAGATGTTTAGAGTAATTAAAAATTAAAATTTATTTTTATAAAATTCTATGACCAAGATAATTGTAATTCTTTTTATTGAAAAAATAGACGGCATTTTCTAAACAGTTATTTTGTTTTTAAGTCATTTCATTCATAACATTTCATTTCGTTCACTGTAATTATATTTATCATAATATGACCACATATTGTCTATATTGTCTTTATAGATAATAGAAAGTACTTTACTGGTATATTACCATGTCATCAAAATTAAAATATTTAAAAAGATATTTTGGCTATAGTAAACGTCTCGGGGGTACATAAATTAATTAATTAATAATTAAATAAATAATTAAATAATAAAACAATAATAATTCAATAATACACCGATCAAAACTATATATTAATAATAAAAAAATATTTTTTCTGTACTAAAAAATATCATTTACAAAGTTTTCATAAATAAAACTAATCATTTAATTTTTAATGTAATAAGCAGTAAAAAGTCTTCATCCTTTATCCAAGCCGCATGTTCTTCTGATTAAATTCTTTGAAAAAAACCATTCTACTACTTTCAAATTTTTTATTATTTTCGAAATTTCTAAAATATCCATTTTTTATAAATATATTTAAATATTTAAATACCTGACTATGAATCAGTAAATATATCGATGTTTATAATATTCACGAATTTTCGGCACTGCCTTTTTCAAGTTAATTTGATATCATAATGGTAATAATAATAATAATAACAATAATAATAATAATAATAATAATAATAATATAATAATAATAATAATAATAATAATTATTATTATTATTATTATTATTATTATTATTATTATTATTATTATTATTATTATTTTAAATTCAATTTTAAAACAGAAATATATATTTCAATTTTTTAATAAATACCCTTTATAGGAATTTTGAAAATAATATGAAAATGGATAACTATATTGGATTAATTTAATTCAATTTAAGATTTTTTTATAATATTAAAATGTAGGGTTTGAATAGAAGACAAAACGTAAAAAAATTAATTACAATAATGATATGAGATTTTCAAATGAACTAAACCCATGATTATAATTAAACATATAAACCGGTAACAATATCGCTTCGGTGTATTGTTCGGTTTATAAATATTTTATGTTCAGATTCTTCACTTTTAAGTTTCAATCCTGATTCAGGTTCAAAATGGTAAGAGAATATAAACAAAAGCCATAAAATTTATTTATAAATGATAAAATTTATTTTATTCAATTCAGTTAAATATAAACATAACAAAATAACATTTTCAGACAGTATAATGTATTAAATTGAAAACTTAAATATTTTGTAAACTGAAAAATGTCCCTCAATGTTAACTTTGGTAGTAAATACAACATTATATTTAATTAATAAAAATAAATAAAATCATTAAATCATGAGAAATCGTCTAATAGTTTTTATATTTAGAAAACAGAATTTTAATTCTAAATCAAACAAAATTTTGGATCAAATATCTGAAATTTTATCATTAAATCATTATGCGAATATGAAATAAGCAATTTACGTCGATTAATTTTAATTGTTTAAACTAATAAATTATGTATAATACAGGAAATTTCTTAAATCTTAATTAATAATCAGTTTAAACAAATTTATAAATTGACTGAAACCATTACAAGAATATTGTGGCTCAGAATTTCTGCTTGTCCCCGTGTTTGTCATTTTTTTCAAAAGTGTTAAGAATTATTTTTTCGATGCATCTGACTTTTATTAACGCTTCAATTTAAATGCAGACTATTTTAATATTTTGCACACTATAAAATGCAAACTATAATTAATAAATGCAAACTAACTAACTAAACTTAGCTAACTATAATTAATATAGCTATAATTAACTCAGCTAACTATAATTAATATAGCTATAATTAACTCAGCTAACTATAATTAATATTTGCTAACTATAATCAATATTTAGTTTAAATTTAACCGGATTCATAATTGAACCTTTGCCATTGAAAGAGCAAAAAACAATTCAGAAATTGACGATCTTCCAAAATACTGTTCTATTGAAAGTGAGAATGAAGAACTTGTTTCATACCTCAAAACACGAAAGAAAAAAATTGACAAAGATTGATAGCGAAAAAAAGTGTTTACCAGTTCAAAAGAAGCAGAAGACTTTGTTAAAAGTGAGAATTTGTGGGCTTGTTTTCGCACTAACAAGACTGAAGAAGGAAGAAAAAGCAAAAAAAGCATTATTCGTACAATAGATTTTGAGGGTTTTTAAGCATTTCAATCTCATTAATTAAAATTAGAGTGTGTAAATTTTTTTTTATAGTGTGGAAAAATTAAAATTATAGTGTGCAAAAATTATTTTTATAGTGTGCATCTACTATTTTTATAGTGTGCAAAATTGAATTATTTAGTTTGCATTTAATTATGAGCCTTTTTATTAATAATGATGGTTTATAATTTAATTGTAGTACGTTTTGGCGTCATAAGTTTTATATAAGTTTATTAAAAACAATTTATTTCAGAATCCTATTTTCGTTTTTAGCAACTGTTGAGGAATATTAACTTTGGTTTTTTTTGTGAAACTTTGAAAAAATTTAATTAAGTATAAAATGTTTAAAAAGAATTTTTGTTTTAAATTGGTATTTAAGAGTTCAAAAAACTGTATTATATTTGAAATTATATTTTATTTTTGCTTAATAATAAAGCTTTGCAAAATTCCCTTAATTAATTTAACTCTATTATTGAAATATGCTATTATCTAATACTTGAAACAATGGCTAAAATTAGTATAAGCAATGTTGAAGTTCCGGAAAATCCAGTCAAATTTTATTCTAAATTTAAATTTAAAGTTACATTCGAATGTCTTGAAAGCTTAGAAGATGATTTGAAATAGAAGTTAATTTATGTCAGCTGAGTCTATAATGCAGATTTAGATCAAATCTTTGACTGAGTATTAGTTGGACCAATTCCTGTTGGTCGCCATAATTTTGTTCTTGATACTGATGATTCAGATCCAGCAAAAATCCCGGTTGATGATATTGTCGGTGTTACTGTGGTTTTACTGGAAACATTTCTGTTTACTCTATGCAAAATCTTAGTGAAATATCTTTTACCGAAACAGCAACTATAGGTAATTGTCATTGTTAGGTATTAAATAAATATAAGAGATTTAATGTATTTATTCAAATTTCAAATCAAAATTGTCTATTATTTAAACAAATTGGTTGTGACAAAATAATCCAAAATATAAATAATACTATTGAAAATAAATAAATTAATTTACAATTTAAGTTCCAATATTGGAGTTGACATTAATCAACAAATAATCATATTTTTTCATAAAAAAATGCATTGTCTTTTGAATGAGTAATAATTAACGTTTCCTCTAATCTGAGCAAGTGTATTTATGTATTTATTCAAATTTCAATTTAAAACTGTTTGTTCTATTATTTAAACAAATTGGTTGTGACAAAATAATTTAAAAAATAAATAATACTATTGAAAATAAATAATTTAATTTAAATAATTTAATTTACAATTTATGTACCAATATTGGATTTGACATTAATCAACAAATAAACATTTTTTCATATAAAAAGTGCATTGTTTTTCGAATATTAAAGTTCCCTCTAAGCTGCACACGTGTGCGGCGGTGCAATAAATTTGAAAGTCCCGCACAGTTATCACAAGGTAGCGCACCGGCCAAAATTCATTATACCAAACACAATTTTTCTATTTGAATTAAAATAAAAATGAAATTTAAAAACAACATCAACTACCAATGTGAGTTCTCTATGAGGTAAAAAGTATGAAAAGTTATGGAACCATTCACAAACTTTGTTTGTGAATTTAGACAAAAATAAACTGTTTGATGCAATTAAAGAACAGCATTTTTCGGATAAAAATTCACCAATACTCGTTTTAATTTATTATAAATACATGTAAATTTCTCGATTTAGATGATTTTGTAAGCCCGATATTGCTTTATCAAGTAATAATATGAAAATAAATAAAAATAAATACTTTTAATGAAGAAAAATAATTTTCAACTATCAAAAAATATGGGTTTAAAGGTCTAAAATCACAATGATAGATTTTATACTACTGTGTAAATTTTATATGAATATGGCAAGTACAGATTTCATTAAAACAAAAAAAACATAAACGAAATCTTGACTAAAATAAAAATAATATTTACTGATTTCTAGTCAAGCTTTTTAATAAATACAATGTCAATGGAAAAGAAATCAGTGGTGAAATTTGAAAAAAAGGTTCTTATGATAAAATCAAAATATAAATTTTGAGAAAAGCCATTTCCAATAAGTTTCTTTGTAATATTTTTTATCTTTATATTGGAATATAATAATTTATCTGTTTTTGTTTTAATTTAAAATATAAAATTTGTTTATAACGAATCATTCTCATAAATTCCCATTAGCTATAGAATCTTTGAACAAAATCTAAATTAAAGAAACTATATTCATTATTAGTCGAATTTTATTATAATAAATTGTCAATAATTTCACTATAATAAAAACAATAAATATTCAAATAAACATATTAATTATAATTAAAATATATAAAAAAAATAATATTTGAACTTTCTACTTTTTATGACCAAATAACCGTTTGAAATTAATTAAAATATTGAAATTAAAATTCTCAACATTTACTTATTTCTTTAAATGTAAATATTTAGTTTATGATTTATTTTTAAACTAGCATTTTACGTAAATTTTCATTTTGATTGAATTTTAGTTAATTCTTTTTTTCACACGTGTCGTTTCTTTAGAATTTAGTCGGTAATATAAAGTTCGGTGAATTTAAAATAAATGGATTTGTAGTACAATAACACGTGTAGAAAATAATTTTAATAATCAAAGTAAATTCCATTTGTTCAATAATTAGTAGTCATATATTTGCCAACTGCTCTATTCTTTGGCGATATTATTCCTAGATTTGTTATAAAAAAGTCTTCGAACTCCCATTTTGATATCCTTAGTATATTTAATTAGTCTTTTACAATAACCATAAGTAAATAATAGTGTTGGGTTATTATTTTGCAAGTCGGTTTTCTCTGACTCATTGTGTTCTTATTTAAACAAATAAATCGAAACCCAACACAGAATTACTTTATTAAACTTCAATCAAAATTACAATTCGTCACTAGACTTGCACCTTTCTCACCGATAAATATTGCTCCCGGAAGTAGGAAACCCAAGGGGCAATCAACTTTTCTTGTACGAGAGTTAAAATTACTTTCAATTACTAGATTTTGTCTTCTGAGCGCAGACTGACTTATTCACTTGATTTCTCTCTTATTTCTTCGACCATCTGGCGGCTTGTCTGTTTCTGAAATCTCGTTTTATATTTTCTCTGAGAGGTCAATTTTCTACAGATTTTAGGATTATTGCAAATAATTAGCTTTCAGGAATCTTGGGTAAATATTTGGAGGGTTGTTAAATCATTTTAATTTGTTTATCCTGGATTGGCGCTTGGGCGAGTTCGCTTTCCTATCTAATCAGCCTGGTTCCCTTCAGCGTTTGGGTTAATTAACTTAAATTAATTTGTTTTTTCGTTATACCTTTCCATGTAAATCCCTTATTAAATTTTCATTGTAATTTCTGAATTTGTCTTTCAATTTGGTGTTCAACCATACCCGTTTCCACGGACAGTATTGATTTTCGATTTTTGGTAAATTTTAATTAATTTTGAACTTCTATTGTTTGAACAATATTTCAGTACTAAGTCCAACAATAGTTAATCGAAAAGAGGGAATACTTAAAATAATATCTAATAATTTGATTTTATTTGGGTCATTTTTGAAGTCATTTAACATTAATTTGATCGGTATAATATTTAATTGAATCTTTTCACATTCGTTCATAACATTATTCAAAATCTCTAATGTTTTCATAATTCCTCTGAACCTTTTCAATTCAAGCTAGATGCCTTATTATTAAAAGGTGAGAATGCTCGAGGTTGGATTATAATTTTCAACTAGATTTGTTAAGATTCGTCCTGACTATCGTATTCAAGAAATCACAATTTTTAATCAACGGATAAAGCAATAAATATATATGAAAAAGTAATTAAATTAATTAATATTATTAACAATTTAATTAAAGATTGATACATTTTGTTGAATTCTTTACTTATGCAATAAATACAGTGAAATGATTTCTTGAAATTTTGTTTGAATAATATTACCGAGAAGAGAATTATTTGAATTAATAAAATTTAGAATATTTATTATTACTATAAATACAACATACACGGTAGCTAATAATATCAATATAAATATTAAAATTTACTGAAAATAATTTTGCTTATAATTGTAAAATTAATTATTAATTTACATTCGTTAAAATTTAAAGCTACTTTCAAATTAACTTTTATTAAAACAATAAAAAAAATTTTTAAAATTGGTTGCTATTTAAAAATTATTTTTTATTTCTATAACGCCCTCTTAATTAACTATTTTATTTTAACAATTTCATAATAAATTACTTGAATTTTCTTTTTTATTTCAAACAAATCTCTTTCAAATCTAATCTTTAATTTTTTCAAATCAAATCAAAGATTTAAGAAATAATTTCTTGTAAAACCCATAAATCTCGTAAAAAAATCTTGTAAAGAAATTTCAAAAATAATTTTATTGCCTTCATTTATATATTTTTATATGATTTTAATTATTCTTCATTAACAAAGTTTTTACTTAAAGTAATATTTACAAATATTATAATAAGATTCAATTGAAAGTAGAATTTCTCCGTGGGAGAAACAAACTGGCTACGTAAATAGACCCGGGAAAAATAATTTAAGAACGGTCTATAGATGAAATGAAATACCATTTAAGCAACCGATATAAAATTGAGGAGATAGACCATAGGATTTTCCGACACTTCTATTCTTTCCTATCTCACTTTACTAGGAACAAATTAATATTTAACAGAATTTACCGTGAATATCTGAAATAGAATTTTTAATTACAACAGTATTCTTTTAAATAAAATTGATGTTTTTAAAAAAAGTTTTGTTAGATATTTCTCCTAATTGTACGACAGGCCATTAAGAAGCTCTCGGTATCCCATCGAGCCAGCATGATGCTTTCTGTGGAGAAAATATATTACTACTTTTACTTGCAGCTTTAATATTGGACACATAAACTGGCCGTTAAACTGAACCTTGTTGATCATGAATATATAATTTTCTGATAATACAGTCTTAAAAAGTTTTTCTCATTTTAAATTATGGCAATTATGAAACTTTCAGGTTGATATTTTTAGAAAGTAATTACGTGTAAAATGTTTTCAAAACCAATTTTTATATTTCATAATTTGCGAAAATGTCTTCTTTATACAAATAAATAACATTTTTTGATACAATATTTTCCAATACATTGCATAAATTTCTACAGTAATATTTTTTTAGTTTCATTAGTTATTTTATGCAAAAGATTAACATATTATTTTTTAAAGGTTTCTGCTACTCTTTCTATCAAGAATTAATATTTTCTTGTTTTCTAATTTTATAAAAATATGACTTGAAAAAGTAATGTTTTAATTTTGAAAAATCAGATTTTAGGCTGTACTTGTAGAGAAACTATTATATATCAATAAAATTATAAGATAAGAAATAGTTCAAAATATATATTCCAATAAATAAGTATTATTGAAACAATTTAAAATTATGTTAATTTTAAATTCTTTACAACAAAAACTTTTAAATTACAATATATGAATTAAATATTAATTTAATTCATATAACAGAAACACAATAAAAGTTTCAAGAGTTTTTAATTGTTTGTTCTTCAGGTTCACATCTTTTTTTTGTTTTTGGCAATTATTTCATATAATTTTGTAATTTAATAACTTATAGTAGGTAATAAAAATGATTAATAATATCACGAAAAATAATCTAGATCAAGGCATTCAACATTATATGCTGAATATATTTGTCATAGACAATGTCACTACTCTGCGCTTATAACGGATATAACAGTAATGTAGAAATCTAAGTGAATCACTTTATGGATGGACATATACACCAAACACCACTGAGAACCGTTTCCTATAATATAAGAAAAAAATCAATAATCTTACATTATATAAGCATACATACTTACTTTGATTTCACGTTGATGTTCTCATTTATAGTTCAGTGAGATACATCTTATACTATAGAAATCTGAAAAGTCGGAGAAAAATTAAAAACTACCTGCTGTATGGTTTATTGGTTGCGATGTTTAAGAGGTTAATAAAGCAAACTTGCAGTCATTCTTATACAATAACTATAAGAAGTTACATAATATATAATATGAGTGATAGAAATAGAATATTTCATAACTTTTACATCATAAGGTATATGAATTAGGTTTTTGTAATATTTTTACTAAACATTATTTTAACTGGGCGACGCTCTAGTGTATGTCGCCCAAAATTTTAAATTAATTTAAAATTAAATTAATATATTTAAATGAAATATAAGTAAATACGTTTATTAAAAATTTATTCATCGAAACTATACTTCGAAGCAACCAAGCGCCAGAATATAATCAAAATATCTTCTTCATCAACATTTTGTCTTGAAAGCCACAATCGAAAATCAAGAAAATTAATCTTTTGTTCAACATTCATTCCTCGCCTTTTCCTCATGTCAACCTTAATATTTCCCCACCATCCTTCCATTTTATTGGTATGGACACCGGTTACTGGATCTTTGAACCAGAGTTTATGATTAACAGATAAGTGGATATAATTTGATTTCTTAATGTTCCAGGTTATAAGTTTCTGTCCAATACGCGGGCTGTAAATAATACTGCCCGGTTTAATAAACTTCTCAATCAAAGCAGTTAGATTTTCTCGGTTTCTCTCAAGAACAATTTGTCCAAACCATTTTTTTTGCCACGTTCGGTTCCTCCAAATAACCATATTTCGGGATATCTTCTTCCGCGATAATATTTCCATTTCTTTGAAATCAAAGTTTCATCAATTTCAACTATCACACCTTCTCCCCCGATCATTCTTTCATCATCCGACATTCCGAGTAAAGATTCCGAGCACACCTCACATAGGAAATTATTCCAATCAGAAATTGTTTGGTTAGCCATACCAATCATCGACTGTATCCTGTTCGTGGGAATGTCTTGTAGCTAAAAATACGTAAATAACACCAGTTTTTTAAGGGGCATTCTGCTTTTTTCGAAAAAACTTCCTTTTCGAATAGAAACCTGACCACATTTCCTCGGGCATTGAAATACAAAACCGTCACTTGTTTGTGCCCTTTTAATTAAGGACATGTTGCGTCCACAGTGACAAATTTTTGTTGAAGAAATCAGGTGATGCGTTTGTAGATATCGAATTAAAAGCTCATTGTCATTTATAATTGTGAATAACTCAAAAATATCAGTAACTTTCATGGTGGGTATGTTAAAAGTGTATACATATCAATTTATTTATTGAGTTATTGAGTTAAAATAATTTCAAATTTTGGGCGACATACACTAGAGCGTCTTCACAATATTTACAATTAAGGATTTTGTAGTAAAAATAAAACATCGTGTTGAGTTTCTAATTCTGATCAAGAGTACTAGGAATTAGATTATAATATCTTTCCTATCGTAATATCAATTCCACAAAATCAAAAAGAACCGTAATTAGAGCGGTATTTATATTTTGAAAATATATCAAAAGATATACAGAAATAATTGAAAAACGGAATCGTAAATCGGAATTCAATACAAAATGTTTTTAAAATATTTTATAATATTTAAACCGAACATCGATTGAAGTAAATTTAATTAAATATAGAAATTAGAAAACTTTTTTCAATTTTCACCACTGGTTTCTTTTCAATTGACATTGTATGTATTAAAAACCTTGACTATTGATATTCACGAATTTTCGGCACTGAATATCACTGAATATCAAAAAACTATCGACATTTTTACTGATTCATAGTCAATTTTTTTTAATAAATACAAAATATAGAAGGGATTATAATTTTTATTTGCATTAATGTCAAATGACACTTGTTTGTTTTTTTTATCCGTTTTAGTAGAAATGAAAGTTATTATTTTCTGTAGTAATTAGTAGTAAGCATATTTATATTTTAAAACGAATGATATGTTAATTAAAATGATTAATCATAAGTATCATAATATTGCTAATAAAACAGAAATCATAACTCATTTCTTGATAAAATGTTGCATTATAGATAAAAGTATTAGAATAATTTTTGAAAAATCGTACTATATTATATTTATATATTAATACTGTTTTTAATTAATTAAATATTGTTTTAATATGTTTTAATTTTGTCTTATGTTTATATAAATTTATTATCAACCATTAATAATATTTCATAAATTTGTAAATTTAATTTTGTAGTAATGCCTTAAATGCGGAGACTTTCCTTGATCTAATGACTGTATTAAACATGTTTTATTTGGAAATTGCAAATCATTCGGATGGCCGGCAGCGTTGTGTATAAGTAAAAATGAATCAGATATCATCTACTATAAATAATTAGCTAGCGTATGTATGTATGAATGACTGTCTGTGATGTGTGATATTGTGATTTTGCTAGTGCAACTGTCATCAATTCGATCACTTAGCATTACAAAATTTAAACTATAATACGAAGTAATTGTTGAGCTACAATAAACACATTTCGATGATTTTTAATATCTTCCTTCTTGGTAAAAATCCAGATAATATTAAAATCTTATTTAAAATATAATGAGAAACAAGGGGAATTAATACCTGAAAAATCTTTTACTCAAAATATTGTAATTAAAGAACTGTTACAATGACTTTCAAAATACATTTTTGAGTACACTGCATATTTTAAATATTTTTTTTTGCGATTATTTAAATTAAAATTGAAATTGTTGTCTATTTGTACACGTATTTTTAATGATAATTTGAAATAATTGAAATTGTCTTTTATCTTTATGTGAGAGTTATCTCTGTTTCTTTGTTTCGCCCCGTGATTTTTCACGGGTTAAACCTAGTATTATATAATTGTAATGAATTTTAGAGTACCACAAATTGAGTTCTCTAAATTACAAAAGTACTTTTTGATATTGCTAATATTAGATTTATGAAGAATAGCAGTAATGATCAATGTATGAATGAATGCTTTACAGTAATATACCTACAGTAAAGGCAAAACTTCTTAAGTTTGGGTTAACAACTTATGTGCTACTAAATGTTATTGTACAGTGTGGAACCAAATATTTTATAAAAATGCTTCTAACCTCCCAATTGCAATGTCCCTGGAATATAAAACAACCTTGTGCAAATGAACACATGACAATACAGATCTAAGAAATTTAATCTCAATTTCTTGTTTCATTGTTATTTCTTCATTAAAATTAAACTCCAGTAAATATCAAAGAAAAAATATTTCTAATTAAATAAATGTCATATTTTCAATTGAACAATTCGAGAAATACTCGTTTACTTACAATTTAGAGATAAAAATAGTTTGACATTGAGTTTTATCTAAAATGTCTAATATAAAAATGAAAATATTAATCTTTATTTAATTTATATTAATTTACATAAATATTCCTTATTATATATTTTTATTATAAAATTTTTTTATTTCATTATTTAAACAAATAATTTTTAATTTTTACAATTCCAAAAATTTAGTAAATTATGTAGAGTCAAGAGATTCTTTGAAAAACTAATTTGCTATAGGACTTTCAAATTATACGAATGTGAAACATTGATGTATTGATGAAGAAAATGCAATTCCGAACAAAAATGTCAAAATTTGTGTTTATAATTTTATTTTATTATAATTGTGTAGTCCACAAACAGGCACCTGGACTAAGAGCCTGTCGGTGGTAATTCAAAATATTTTTTTTATTTAAATAAATAAAAAATAACTCAGAATAGGTTTTTAAATGTCATTAGCTGAGTGTCAGACATAACAATTCCAGATTAAAAAGGAAAAAAAACTTCATTTTAATTAAATCTTTATTGTGATTTTCACTAACATCTTTTATCCTCTTAGTCATTAATCTATTTTCATTTTTAAATAAGTGAAGAAAATAATTGTTCTTAAAATTTATTATTTAAAACTATAAAATACTTACAATTTATTAATCATTTTATATAAAAGATACCCAAGCCCAGTGTAATTCGGAATTACAAAGTTAAGTTATTTTAGTAACTGAAAATAAAATAAAAAAGCAAATTTAAAGAATTATATGACAGAAGTGTCACCAACATAAGGTATGCATATTTTAAATTTATTCAAAATAATAATAATAATAATAATAATAATAATAATAATAATAATAATAATAATAATAATAATTATAATAATAATTATAATAATAATAATAATAATAATTATAATAATAATTATAATAATAATAATAATAATAATAATAATAATAATAATAATAATAATAATAATAATAATAATAAAATTAATAATAATAAATAAATTTTAATTTTATTTCAACAGACAATTCAACAATAACGTTTACGACTGTTGTAAATGACTGAAATATAGTTTTGTATTAAATGTTAATTCAATTTTTGTGTTTGAGTAAATTGAATATTTAATTTAAAAACACAAAAACAAAAATGTTAGTGCAGTGACAAATCCGTCGATAAGTTGGAAATATATCACGTTTAGTGTAAATATTTATTTGAATTTCAACATTCAATAGTGATAATGGAATTTCTTGGTGGAAGGTTCGGTGGCTCACTGAAATCGTTTCGAGGCTTGTCGTTGATCTTAGATGTACGAAAAGATAATTCACTGACTGCATTAGTATCAATAACTTGATATAAACCTTGAGATATATTATCATTTGTTTGTAGATTGCTTGGCTGATTCGTAATTTTGGTTCTGATTTTACGCAAAATGAGAATGCACGTCATGATAAAAACATACATTAACAACATTGCTCCAATAATTATGAAAACTATCACCATCCCAAACAGTCCATTGTGTTTTGTAAAAAAGCTATTAAGGGTTTCATTTTTAAGAATCATTGTTATATTGCAATGACATGACATAGACCTTTGTAAGCTATATATATAAATTTATTGAGTAATATAAATTATATGCGGAAATTAAATTAAATCAGAATCTTATCAGAATTTTATAAAAATATTTAAACATAATAAAAATATTTAAACCTAACCCCTAACCTAATTATAAGAAAGCGCCACTCGAACATTCGTTTTACGATATTTGTCGACAGTTTTCCTGTCATCGTCAGGTAGGATTGAAATTATAAATTTTGTGAACAAATTTAATTATTAATTATTTTTAATAAAATATCTTTTAAAATTATAAAAATTTTAATCTTTGTATTCGAGCTTGTGAACATTATAAATGATTTTCGTCAGTAATTTGTGATCGATATTTATTTTTTGTGGAAACCATTATCGAAAAGGTTCTTTCACAAATATATGTCGAACCAAATAAAACTAGGTATTTTTGAACATAGTTGAAAAAATATTTGAAATATTCTTTATTCAAAGCACGGTAGAAAGCCCTCAATTCGTTTGAGTTAAAATTTTCTTTTAGTAAATTATTTGTCTATAAGTCAATTAGTTCTAGTTGAATTTCAACAGGAGCTTCTTGCACATCGAAATTGAAAGGTTGACTAATCAACGATAAAGGTTTTTCAATAGCTTCGAAATCTTGAAATCTTCTTTGAAACTCAGAATGCAGGTCTTGTGTAATTGCACTCTATTTAAGAAAATCAATATTTTTCAATTATTCTCGTCGTGTTTGTAATGAGGGGAAATGATTTAGTATTTTCTTATTAAAGTTTTCAGCAAATAAATTGAGTTTTATCATAAGTGCTTTGACGTTTGAGTGCATATTGAAAGCGAATTGGTTTTTACATTGAATTTATATTTAGTTCTTTCAAATATTTTATATTGTTTATCCATGCCTCATTTGCATGCAATTCAGGAAAATCATGTAGTTTTCCTTTTATCGACAAGAAGGATACTATTCCATCAAGCAAATAATGAAACCTGTCCAAAACTTTACCGATGCTAAGCCATCTCATTTCAGTGTAATAAGGAATTTCGTAAAAGTCACTTTAAATTTCTTTCAAAAATTCAACAAACTGTCGATGATTTAAATTGTATCCTTGAAAACAGCAATTGTTTCCTGAAAAACTAAACAAATTGCTTTATTATAAATGTTTGTAAAAATGTTCCGAAAGTTAAAAGTTTTATTATAGGAATTGAGGAAGTGACAGAAAATTATTTTACATACAAACACAGCACACATAATATAAAATACATGCAAATCTATTAAAGTTAAAAGTAATTAACATATTGTTAACATATCATTATTTTTAATATATTAATAAATCATGGTGGAAAAAAATTTAGATTTTGAATCAGACAACTCTACTTTGAGCTTTCGAGAAAAGGACGACAAAACATCGTAAGATCTATTTATAAAATATTTTTGAAGTAAATATTTCTTTAGATTTTCAGATATTTCTCTGGAAACACTACCTTTTGCGAAGATGAAGATCTGACAATGTAGTTTTTTTTCATTTAATTACAATTAATTAAAATATTTTACAGTAAATCAGATATTTCTTGTCAAACGACTTTGTGTGAAGGTAGCATTTCTAATATTCAACAAGGTCCATCGATATTTTTGGATTTGCAGAAAAGAAATTCGAAAATCGTAAATTTTAATAACTTGTTTAAATAAAATACTCCCTCTGTCCAAAAATGAGAGTCCAGCTTGACTTTAAATCGTAAATGCAACTGGACTATCATTTTGGACAGAGGGAATAATATTTTCATAGAATTACAAAAAATGACAAAATTCGTCTAATCAATGAGCTGGAGAAAGAAGATTACATAAACTATTTTATCCATCTTCCTAAATGTCTTAAAAATAAATGCGTTTTATGATTACTTTATTTATTTATAGTTAAAAACAAATCTGACTTACATTATATCGAAATAATTCTAAATAAATTAATAAAATGTCAAAAAAATACATTAGTCTCAAAAGAAATGACGGCGAGTATGCGACCAGTGCTAAATCAAAATAAACAGTACACATGCTATGACCTGTCATCTTTCGAAGAGTGAGAGGAATACACGTTCCATTCTATATAGTCAGTCAACCATGCGCTTTCTGAGAGTATGTTGCATACATTAAAGTAGTATGATTACGGCTGTTCGAAATTATAATACTGTCTATTATTTATATTTTTCATTATTTCAATGTACACTACGCACACTAATACTGTTGATTTCAAGAAAATCGCATAAAAGAGATTTAAAAAATTGCACGTGGGATTTTTCAACGGCCGGATAAAAAATAAAGCAAAAGGGTCGGATGCGGCCCACGGGCCGGCTTTTGCTTACATATGTTATAGACCAATATTAAAAAGCACGATAATGGCTGTATGAGAAAAATAGGTATGTATGATTTTTAAAATTTAATAGAAAATATCAATAATTTTTGGGAACGTGTAATTTGTGAATCCTTATTGACCAAGTCATTGGATCTGAAAATTAATGTGCAAAAAATAATCTTTTTAAATAGTTTTTTCTAAATTTTATATATATATATATATATATATATATATATATATATATATATATATATATATATATATATATATATATATATAGATTGTTGTTGTTTGTAAATGTATTAGATTATTAGGATTTATAAATTTCGATATTTTAAAATCTCTTAATTTTTTTTATATATTTGTTACAAATTAAAAATGATTTTTTATTTATATTATAATTTTTATAATTTAAAAAAAATTAATAATTAATAAATTGGTTATAAAATCTATAATTTCTATAGCAGGGATGGCAATTACATGGCACGCGTGCCAAACTTGGCACGCAGACAAAAAACTTCTGGCACTCTAAGAAATTTAAAAAAGAAGTAGAAAAATTCTTATTATAAAATAATTACTGCTTTTTAAAAAAAATTTGGACCCAAAATTTTAATCAACGGCTTTGAATTGAATTCTATATTTTTTTTCTCTAGTTGGCTTTGCGTTATTAAATAACGCAAT
This sequence comes from Schmidtea polychroa, assembly GCA_959609185.1. NCBI lineage: Eukaryota > Metazoa > Platyhelminthes > Tricladida > Dugesiidae > Schmidtea > Schmidtea polychroa. The sequence continues at coordinate 77,404 of CAUHTR010007486.1, read as the reverse complement.
TAATTATTAAATTTAGTTTATTTTGGCACTTTGATAAAAACCTATTTGCCAAAATAACGGTATTTTGTACATACGTATATGGTTGTGTTATAATTCTTGTATATTCTTACATCAGTTTTTAGTTTTGTTTTAACTTGTGCAGTTCAATAAAATTTGTGTTTAATTTTAAATAAATTTATTTTTTGCTGAATTAAAATGGTACCAAAAAAACCAAAACTACAAGATATTCGTAGCTTTGTACTCTCTTGGACTGCTGATTACGGTTTTGTTAAACATGGAGATAAAAGTCGGTGCGGTCTGTGCTCTGAAATTATTGCTATGTCGAACGTCTTCTATTAAGCGACATTTTGAAACCAACCATAAAGAAATTGCCGAAAAAAATATTGAAGAAAGAAAAGAACTAATTTCTCAACGATTAAAGATAGCTGAAAATCAATCGAATTCATTATCAAAATTTGTAAAAACCAACAGCAATGTTACAGAAGCTAGTTTTGAAATTTCTTATTGATTGCTAAGCAATCAAAACCATTTTCTGATGGAGAGTTTGTAAAACGGTTATGTTAAAAGCGCCGAAAGTTTTTTCAAGATTTTAATAATAAAGAAAAGATTATTCAAAGAATTCGAGAAGTCCAGCTAAGCCGAAATTCAGTTAAAGATAGAATTTTAAAATAAGTGCGAATATTTCTGATCAACTTTTACAACGATGTTAATAGCTGTGACTACATTTCAATTTGCCTCGATGAATCAACAGATATTAAGTCATCTGCCCGATTAGCAATCATTGCACGTTATCCGAAAGATAATGAAATGCACGAAGAACTTTTAAAATTAGCAAATATCCCAGAAAGAACAAGAGGTAGTGATATTTGTGAAGTTGTATTCAATGAGTTAAACAAACTTAAAATAAATATTAAAAAAATCATTTCTGTAACGACAGATGGAGCTCCTAATATGACTGGACCAGAGATAGGTTTCTTAATTTATTTCAAAACCTAGTTGGTCATCCAATAATAGGCTTTCATTGCATTATCATCAGCAAGTTCTTTGTGCAAAATTCGGAACTAGCGATTTCAAAGAAATATCAGAACAAGTTAATAAAATCATAAATTTTTGTAGTTGCACGCGACATGCATAAAAGACAATTTAAAAACTTTTAAATGATATGGATTGCGAATACGATACTCTCTTAATGTGCAATAGTGTACGTTGGCTAAGTCGAGCGACATCCTTAGAACGATTTGTGAATTGCTTGGAAGAAATTCGACTTTTTTTACACGAATTCGACAGGGATCGTTTTAAAGAATTATATGATACAGAATGGTTAACAAAATTAATGTTTTTACCGACGTAACATTACATTTAAACGTTCTTAATAAAAAATTGCAAGGACGAGGAAAAACAATTGAAGTTATGTTTGGATTGATAAAGGGTTTGAATTAAATTAGATATTTTTGCTAGAGATATCGCATCTGGAAAACATAATAATTTTCCGAAACTTAAAAGTTTTTTAAATGAATCTACAATTTTCAAAAAAACTAATTGGAATTTTAATTACGAATTTTCTAAAGTTCTTGAAACTATAAAAGAACAATTTTCAAATCGATTTAAAGATTTTAAAAGAATTGATAGGCTGTTGAAAATTGTAAATTATCCGGACTTATTCGATATACAGGATTTCGATAACAACCTTATTAATTGGATGAAATTAGAAAATTTAGAAATGCAGACAGTAGATTTGCAATCTAATCCTATTTGGACACAAAAATTTGTGAATATGCGAAAAAATATAGAAGAATTGGAATATCATCGATTGTCACAGGATGGAGAGTCGGAATGCCGCATTGAAAACTTGATATTGGAAGTGTGGAATAGTATGCCAGAAGCACTTGCTTCTGTAAAAAAATTAGCAATCGCAATGTTAACCATTTTCGCATCCACTTATTACTGTGAGAGTCTTTTTTCTGTACTTAATCATGTACTATCAAAGACAAGAAACAGATTAACAGAAGAAGACTCAGCAGCTTGTATTACCTTACAATCGACAACATACCATCCTGATATTAAAAACCTTGCAAGTAATATGAAGCAAAAAACTTCTAACAAAATTTAAGAATTTTTTATTAAATTTATTATTAAACTTTATAATTTTTTTTACTATTTCTTTATATTGAATAAATATTATCACATGAACTCAAATATTGAAATTTATTTCTGTTTTCTTGTGAATAAAAAAATGAATAAAAAAATGAATAAAAAATGTATATATAGGTACATATAACAAATAAAAGTTACGAGGGCACGCGAAAAAAATTGAATTTAAATTTAGTTTATTTTGGCACTTTGATAAAAACCTATTTGCCATCCCTGTTCTATAGTATTTCTATCTTACCTGGCGATAACTGTCGTAATATATTGTAAAATAAATGTTAGAGTGACGCTTTCTTATAATTAAATCGTTGCCATGTATGTTTAATTATGTAATAATTACTGTAATGTTATTTTAATTGGATATTTGATTGCCTTCAACCTTATCAGTGTATACTGTTAAATAAAACTAGAAGTCGAATTCAAATTGTATTCAAAAAACTCTGACATAATCGGTTTGACTAAACAAATCATTAAATTGACGATTAAGCATTTATAAATAATAATAATAATTATGTACGCCATAATATAATACGAATATAATACTTTAATATGTATATGTTAATTTCTTAATAGTAATAATTCAGATGTACATTTATTATTATAATATTAAATTGTGCTAATAATTAAATCTTCCTCACATCCCCCCCTGTTTAAAAGGCTTTAGCCATTCTACATTTCGAATCATTGTTTTACCTTCTTTATCCATAAGCTCGTAACTTCTATCATGTAATTTTTTTATCACTCGAAAAGGTCCTCTGTATCTATCATCTTCTTTTTCCTTATGTCTATCTTTACCAAAACGTTGTCATCTATTTTAAATTCTCTATTAATTCTATCTGCGTTTCTGTACTTAACATTTCTTAGCTTTTCTTGTATTTCTTCAATGATTCTAATTCGGTCATTATTAACTTCCTTTTTGTTTTGCCATTCTCTTGTTATTCGAAACCCAAATACTATTTCCGCTGGACTTTTCCCTAATGTACTTTGTACGGTTGCGTTCAAAGCAAATTCAATTTCTGGTAATACCTCTACCCAATTGCTTTTTAATCTATCTTGATTGCGGTACTCATGAAATCTCTTATTGTTCGAAATTAATCCATTTGCACTATGATGGTATGGACTTGAAAATTGAAGCATTATGTTATGAGTTTTAGCTAATTCTTTCATCACACCTGATTCAAATGTCTTTCCACAATCTACTTGAATTATCCTAGGAGAACCGTATTTTAGAATCCAAAATTTCATTATTGTGTCAGCTGTTGTTTTCTCATCTTGCTTAGAAACTGCTGTAAGGGAAATATATCGAGTGCACATATCAATAATTCCTAAAATATACTTTTTCCCATGTACACTTGTTTTCAAAGGTCCACAAAAATCTATAGCAATTGTTTCAAACGGTTTCGACACTTCCGTTTTTAGTATCGTTTCCTTTGTTTTAGTTGTTAGTGTTTTTCTTTTTTGGCATAATTCACAATTTTGAATAATTTCTGTAGTTATCATTTGTAATTCATCCATGTCATAATTTACTTTTATGTAGTCAATCACTTTTTTGCAACCTGCGTGGCATAGGATTTTATGCATTTCTTTGATAAATTTTTCGCGATTGTTTTTAGGAATCCAAATTTTATTTTCTTTTGTCATGATAACATCATCATCAATCTTAAATTTAGTTTTTACGTTTTTCATGATTAATCCTTTTGATTTTCTATCTCAACATTATCCTTTTGCCAAATCACAATTTGCTTAACAGCTGTCATTGTTAAAAGTCTTGTTTTCATTTTTCTATTTTAGGATTTTCATGAACTTCCATACATTGAGTACATCGTCCACATTTATCTCGAGATAAGGCATCTGCATTGGTATGTTCAATACCTTTTCTAATGAAATATCCATATCCAAACTGCTAAGAAAATTTATCCAAGTTTGGAATTGTGCCGTGATTGGCTTTTTTGTTGTCATCATGAATGTTATTGCTTTATGGTCCGTTCTTAATTTGAATTTTTTTCCATACAAATAATGTTTAAAATGTTGAGTAAAATAATAAATGGCCAATAACTCCTTCCTTGTTATACAATAACCTATTTCATGCTTATTCATTGAATGCGAACCATATGCAATTACTCGCTCATGTCCCTGTTCGTCTAACTGTGATAAAACCGCACCAATTGTATCAAAACTTGCATCAGTATCCAAAATAAATTCTTTCTGAAAGTTAGGGTATATTAATACTGGTGTTTTCGATAATGCATTTTTTAATTCTTCAAATGCTTCTTCACATTTTTCTGACCATATAAGTTTTTCATTAGTCGTACCACATATAGACTCTAATATTCGTGAAAACATTGAATAATTTTTATAAATTTTCTATAATAATTACACAACCCCAAAAAACTTCTTAGTTGTTTCAAACATTTAGGTCTAACAAAATTTTTAATTGCTTCAATTTTATTTTCATCCACTTTCACACCTTCATTATTAATTATATGGCCTAAAAATTTTGTCTCATTTGTTAAAAATGTACATTTTTCTGGATTTACTCGTAATCCCGCTTCCTTAATTTTCATTAGTACTTCATTTATTCTTTTAAAATGCTCTTCTTTATTTGTAGAAAATATTAATATGTCATCCAAATATACAATAGCTGTATTCCACAGAAGTTTTCCTAAAACCATAGTCATTAATTTTTGAAATGTAGCCGGTGCTGCAGCAATTCCAAAAGGCATTCTATTAAAACAGTACTGTCCGCTCCTTGTTGAAAATGCGGTTTTTTCTTGTGAATTATTTGTTAACTCCACTTGATAATATGCACTTCCAAGATCTATAGTACTAAAAAACTTGGATCCGTTGAGTGAATCTAACATTTGTTCAATATTAGGCATTGGAAATATTTGTCTTTCTGTTATTTTATTGAGGTTTCTAAAATCCAAACACAATCTGATGTCATCCTTTTCTTTTTCCAAACACATACCAATGGAGTATTCCAACTCGAATCACATTTCCTAATAATACCATTTTCTTCCAAATTTTGTATAGCCTCCTCAATCTTTTCTTCTAAATGAGCCGGTTGTCGTCTAGGGTTCATGTGGATTGGGCCTTCAGTAGTTTTGATTTCATGCCTTAATAAATATGTTTTTCCAATGTCCCATTTATCCGCCATAAAAACTTCTTTATTTTCATTAATTATCTGATACATTTTATCTCCTTTTTTTAAATCAAATAATTTTATTGCTCGACTAAATCTTTTCTCATCATTATTTGAGTTGCTAAATCTTGCCTCAATATTACAAATTTCATTAAAATTATTTTCTATTTCCGTATTTTCAGTTATACTATCGTTTATTTTCATTAACTTGATGTTGAATTGACGAAGTAAATCTATCCCACCAATAATTGGCGGTGAAACCTTTTTAACAACAACAAAAATCACATTCTCTTCTTTGTTACCGATTTGAATCTTCAATTTAACATTGCCAAATGTTTCCAATGGACTACCATTTGCACACCAAATTCCTTCATTGTGAGGTTTAATATCTATCCCACCTATTTCTTTGATGATCGAGCTATCTATAACATTCATTCTGGCCCCCGTATCCAATAGACAATGTTTAAAATAAATCCTATTAATCCCAACTATTATGCTTGGTCTTCCACCCATCTTATCATATACAATTTCTAAATCGTCATTAAAACAGAAATATTATTTATATGTTTATCCAATGTTTCGTCATAAACAAACTTTTTATTGCTATTTATTAATTTTGCCTCACAAATACTTATTATCTTCTTACAATTCTGATCACATTTATTTTCAATTACATTAATTTCATCACGCATCAAATTACAATCATTAATATCAGTTTTATCTCTTATGTCATATATAATCTTACTGTTACTCTGATTATCTTTCTTCATTACATCATATTTTTTTAATTTAATTTTCACGTTTTTAATACTATCTTCTAAAATTACATCTGATTTAAATTTAATTTTTTTACATTTAAATTTGATTTAGATATACTGTCTAAATTATTATTACTACTTTTAAAACTATATATACTGTCTAAATTACTATTATTATTAAAAAATATACTATACTTATCTTGGCGCACACAATCATCATTATTACCCTTTAATGCATGGCTCCTATCATCTCGCCTAATGATGGAGCCCTCCCATTTGGGTGTTCATCACTTCGGGTAGACTGAGAATCCTCCGCTTCGTTTCCGCGGTCTTCCATAGCTGCCACTCTTCGATCGGCGTATCTGTCTTTATATCGTCTGTTATCTCGTAATTTCTAGATTGGTTTCTTCCTGATGATCGTGTGTCTGCTGTTCCCAACATTGAAATCGCAAATGACCACGTTTTCCACATCCTGAGCATGAAATCGATGGACATTCTCCCCGGTGATGGCCAGATTCCTTACAAGCGTTGCATCTCAACTCCGAATTTATCGTGTTATTTTTGCATTCTCTAATCATGTGTCCTTCTTTTCCACATCCATAACACTTCTTTTTTGGGCATTCTCGACTCGAATGTCCTAGTTCTTGACAATTCCAACATGTGACAACGCGACTTCCACTTGCTCTGTTGTCTCTTTGGTAATACTTTTGATTAGTATTCCTTCCAGAATCGAATCTTTGAGTGTGCGGAATAGAATTGAATCTTGGTTCAAAATTTCGTCTTTCTTGAACATTAGAAAAATTGCGTTGTCGATCTTGTATATCGCAAATCCTTGTCGTTTCTTTATTACGTTTGCGAACGTTTCTTTCCTTTGCATAACTGCAATACTAGAAACTTCAATGTTGATAGCATCAACTTTACGAATTACGTCCTTGATCTCTTCGACTTTTAAAGCGTCTCGCATCTTGATCTCTTTTTGGATTTCTTTGTCTTTGACACAATGTATCAAAAAATAAGCGACTAATTCGTTTTTATCCCACTTGTGTTTCAATACTTTGTCGACCATTTTCTCAATCTTTTCGAAAAACACTGGCGCTGCATCGTTATCTTTCTCATAATTGTATAAGTTCAAAAATCGCCTATCAGTGTTGACGGCTTCTTGAAAGCTTCTCTGAGTCTATCTTCAAAATTAATAATTTGACATCGACGGCTTCATAAATCGGTAAAATCTCTTGAAATAAAGGCATTTTATCATCATATTTTGGTTATCTCGATCTAGACCACATAACTGAAAATATCGCTTACATTCTCAATGAAAGTTTCGATTGCGTCTCTTCCGTCGTAAACATCGGAATCATCTTGTTCACTATTGCAGGGTCGCAATGTTAAATAAAACTAGAGTCGAATTCAAATTCTTCAAAAAAACTCTGACATAATCGGTTTGACTAAACAAATACATTAAATTGACGATTAAGCATTATAAATAATAATAATAATTATGTACGCATAATATAATCGAATATAATACTTTAATATGTATAGGTAATTTTTAATAGTAAAATTCAGATGTACATGTATATTATAATATAAATTGTGCTAATAATTAA
>CAUHTR010007486.1:0-69649 GCA_959609185.1 Schmidtea polychroa | reverse complement strand
TTTGTAATATTTGTATTATATTTTCAACTGTCTATTTTTTATATATAATAATTGCAAATCATTTATTTTGTGATTTTGTGATTGCATAAGTGTATTTTGGTCAAATTTAGTTTTTGTTTTACTTTATTAAAAATTCATGATAGTTTATAACGTCAAAAAATACTTTATTAAGTCTTATAGAATAAGTTTCTAGAAAAGGTATTTAAAAATGGTAATGCTAGATTGCTAGTTTATTTTACTTCAGAAAAAAGATTTGAACTATAGTCGTTGTGCAAATAAATGAAATTTTTAAAGAAAATAAAAGCAGGTCAAAGATGAACAAAAAATTAATGATTTTACTGATATTATAAATTAATGTTTTCTAAATTATTTTACTCAGACTCAACCAATGAATGATGATAAAAAGTAAATTAAAACCAGATTTATATAAACAAAAAATATGTTGATAAAAATGTAAAAAAATTCTTATCAAATGAAAACAAAAATATTTAATTTAAAATTTCTTTGGATATTTTTATTCCTGACATTATGCTACGGGGAAAAATGCGAATTATATATTTCAAAATATTTTTAGTTTATTATTGTTTAGTACTTTATTAATTTTGTTTGGTTCGAGATACTTTTTCCCCATAGCAAATTATTATTTTTATTATTAATATATTTTTATTACTATTATTATTATTATATTTTATTATTATTATTATTATTATTATTATTATTATTATTATTATTATTATTATTATTATTATTATTATTATTATTATTATTATTATTATTATTACACAATTAAATGATAATATAAGCCTTTTACTGCGAAGTATATATTCAATATAATGAAAGAATTTCGATAATAAAAATAATCCTTATCATTTTCCTGGAATTTAGCTGCTTCAATTTTCAAATGCTTTATGATCTTCTTTATTATTTCCATAAAAGATATAAAATTTCTTAATTTTTAAAGGTTTTATAACTAGTTTTGATATTTTAATAAAAAATATTATAAAATATTTCTTTGTAAAAAAAATTTTTAATAGCTATTTATACACGCAATTTAAAATTTTTTAAACATAACTATATTTTGATTTTTATTCCTAATGAATCTTAAATGTTTACTTCTTTAAAAATAAAACTAGTTATTTATATTATTTTTTTAAAAGAAAATATTCTCAAGGTCAACAACAACAAATATTATTATTATTAATAATAATAATATTATTATTATTAATTATTACTGTTTCATTTATATAGAGTTATCCCATGGAAGTTATAATTTGCATACTAAACGGGCAAGCTTCAAAGATGATGGTTTGTTACAACAGATAATTACAGACTGTATTTTACCTAATGAACACTTATTAACGGGGAAAAATGAAGAAAATTGTGAAGTATCAGCCAATTCAGAGGAAATTTATCAACAAAATGAAAATAATTTTTCTGATATTATCATGCAGGTATATGTTTAACAAAATAGCCTCAATATTGGCATAGTATAATTATTTTGAACTAGTATATAAATATTAAATATTTGAAAATATAAATATTAATCATACATTTATGTCCTGGTCTGCATATTAGAAACTAGTGAGTGGGACCTTTTTTATAATTTTTAAATTGAAAACCTCAAAAATGAATGATTTGTAGAAATGTTCATCTACTGAAAGCACAGGGAAACTGTTTTGTAAAAAAGGCCAAATCATAATTCTACTATTCATGTTTATCACAATAAGATCCTCGTTTTCTTATTATAGTGTAAATATTATTTATTTTGCAATATTAGATGAAATTAGATTCTAGTGAAATCTGTAAAAATGTCAAATTAATTAATATTTAAAATATAATTCACCTCAAGCAATTTGTTTAAATAATAGAAAATAGACAATATTTTGAGAAAGTTTAAAAAATAAATATTTAATATATACTTGTAATTTGTGAAAATTTGTAATAATTATACTAATAAGTAGATAAATGAAATTTATATGTATTTATTTGTATTCTTTCACAAACCAAAATTATTTCATTTTTTTACATTTATTTTCAGAAATTCGAATAATAATTATTTTATGAAATAAAAATCATCAATGTCATCGAATGTAATGAGAACTGAAAACCATTTTTTAAAATTTGTGAAAAATTCTACGCTTTTTGAATTTTTTAAATTAAAAATATCATTTTAATTTCTTGAAAGAATTTAATTAAATTTTCATTAATGAATTCTCGGAAGTTTTCGGTAAATTAATAATAAAGTGGGTAATGGATGTCATTTAGTGCAGAAAAATTTGTCTATTTGATCGAAATTTTCCTTAGCCAAATTTCTGGTTTATTTTCATTTAATATTGAGGTTTTTTTCAAGTAGTTATTTAATGTTTAAAAAAAAATCTTTGAATTGAATTTGTAAAAATATGAAGAAAATATTAGATTTATTAATTTCTAAATTCATTGGGTAAAATTATTGTAGAAAAACACTTTCTCCTAGCTGTGACAATGTAACAATAGGTGATCAGTTGCCAAATTTGAAGGTTTTGTAAAAGCATCATAGATTCTCTTTCACTATCACTTTTAGTTCTCTGTGTCTAGGAGATTATTGTTCTGACTTTGAAAGGTTTCATGAATTACAAACTTGCGTTTGTCCAGTCGCGACCCATAAATCATTCAAATAGTAACCCGACTCATGCCCTGTTATATTGAGGTCTAGTTATGATCAAATGTAACTTCATCTATGATTCAGAACGCTTACTGGTTTATTGCAAAAAGAAACAAATTATTAAAAATATTTTGAACTTAACATGACACACTGTAGAATAAAGATCATAAGTCATAAAAATAGTATGACGCATCATCTTGTAGCCTGGCTAACGTTCAATCAGATCAATGAGTTACCTCCATGACTCATCGATTCGACGATGAGTCATACTCAAGTGAGTCAGTGTGCCCACTACCTACAACTTGAGCTATTTCTTCAACTGTTCAACAACTTTTCTCCAGTTTTGTATGTTTCAGTAGATCGAATAAATTAATTTTTATTTTATTCATGCTAACACGCTGACTTCTATAATCTTTATTACATAAACAAATTAATTGCTAAATAATATCTGCAAAAAATTTTAATTTAATTTAAATAATATTTTTAGCGATTTAATAATTCAATTTCAACGTACCATAAACATTCAGATATTTATAACAACTGAATATAATAAGACCTCGACGAACTACCATAATAAAAATTGATCAACTTATAATAAAGCAATATAAATTATATATCCTTTGGTTATGGCAGTGGTTCTCAATTAATATAAAAGCAGCGGAACACCATTCGCATGATTTTTTTACGCGGAACACTGACAAAATAAATACTTGCCCACAATGACCAATCACAAATTACTATAAATTTGTCGTAAACGTAAACAATGCCTTCTTATAAGCAAAGAAAATACCACGCGCAACAATAACAAGCAATAAAAACACTTTTATATTTGTATGTTTATATATCTGTGTAACGGCTTTCTTATCGAATCATCTTACAAAAAAATTAATTGAGGTCTTTAATGATATGTATCTTAAATGCTAATTTAAAGATAAAATGCCATTTTTTTCGCGGAACACGGGTTGAGAACCACTGGGTTATGGACTTGAAACACAAAAATAAAATAGAATAAAAATCTCAGAAATCAGGTCAATTTTTTAGACTGATATTTTTTGTACAAGTAAAAAAAATATTTTTACAAAAACTAGAAATATGTATGAATGAATTTATGGGACTTTTTGATATTAGAAAAAAATAAAAATTTCCAATTCTCATGACAATTAACATTATTAATGGGAAACCAGATCGCATCATGTAGAACCCTTGAATCCGTCTTAAAAGTTATATTCAAATTGCATCATTAAACAGTTTCACTTAAGTAATGTATTGTATTGGATTATACAATTCACAATAAAATTAAATTGTGCATCTCATGTTCATAAAAATTCCACTAAATAGCAGAGGTAGAGCTAGCTTAAACAAATTTCATAGTTATTAAAAATTACATCGAAATGTATGTTAAATTTTAATAAAAATATTATTTGATAATTACAGTTCTATAAATAATTTTCGGCGACCGCTCTGATATGGGTCACCCGATTTTCAAAAAAATATTTAATAAAAATTAAATTAAAATGAAACTATTATAATACTAACAACATAACCAAATTACAACTATATTTATATACATACAAACAAAATTGGTGAGCAGTACCCTTGTGAGCAGTACCCTTGCGACTATTACCCTTGTGAGCCGTATCCATAGGGGGACAGAATATCTTGTCGGATAAACTCTGACTATATGGGGGGTGTACTTCAGTTTACCCTTTAATTTAATTTAAAATGCATTAACATATTGATTTAATTATACATTTTAATTTAATTTTAATTAAATATTTTTTTGAAAATCGGGTGACCCATATCAGAGCGTCGCCTAATTTTCAATGTCCTTTAACAATATTTCATTAGTTGTTCATTATTTGTCACACATTTATTTATTTTGTTAATTTCCACATTTTCAAAAATTTCACATAAAATCTAAATTTAGAAAAATGTATCAAATTCAATTTCATGTTTTACATCTGCAGTATATTTGAATCAAAAAGAAGAGTTTACAATTGATATATAATTAATTGATTTCCAAAAATTATATTTGTATTTTATTGTTGAAATATTAAAATTATAAAACTGGAATGTTTTAGAGTATCCCAATAGTCATCAATGATGAAACCGAAATGAATGAAGACCAACTGAGGAAGAAACGAGAATTCGAAGAAAAACGAAAAGCCCATATCCAAGAAAAAGGGGTTGATATGAAAGCTATTTTATCTCATTCTGCTTTCAGTCAGGATGATCTTGATGATAGTGGATAGCCTAATCTCAGTATTTCATTTTAGATACTTGACATTGTGTATGCTTGAACATTGGCTAGCTTTTAGTATAGTCTTGTGATTATCGTACTTTTGTTAATATTCATTATTCATATTATTTATAAAGAAAATAATACTTTTTGATTTGATATGGAACCATCTTTTATTTTAATATCTTTTAAAAACAAGATTTCCACATCATGTTTGAATTTATATATTTAAAATTATAAATTATCGATTTTTAAATGTTTAAATTATTATATTTAAATGTTTGAATTAATATATTTAAAATTATGAATTAATATAATTAAAATTATTAATTAATATATTCAAAAATATTAATTTAAATATTTGGAAAGTATCTGAAAATGTTGTTCGAAATGATGTTTTAATGTTTTAATGACAATAAAATAAAACATTTAATCATTAGATTATATTTTAAAATGCTATTTTTATTAAACAAATTTGATTATGAATCAGTGAAGATATAAAACAACGTCGATATCTTCATAGCCAAATTTTTTTAATAAATACAATGTCAATTGAAAAGAAATCAGAGGTTAAAATTGTAAAAAGTTCTTATAATAAAATATGTTAATTAATTTTTTTAGATATCTTAGTTCACAACCATGTAAAATATGTTCAATAAATTATTTTTCAAACCTAATTTATAATAAAAAAGCATAAAATCTTATTTAGGAGGCTTTTGATATGAGAAAGATGAGTAATTTTTGAATTATCAAGAAATATTTATTATAAATACTGTAATGGGACTCGGATAATTTAGGGCAGGGATGCACAAACTTGTGGGAACTAAAGGCCACATACGGTTTTTGGAGAAAACGGCGGGCCGCAAAATAAAATTCACATATTTTTTTATTTATGTAAAATTATATTATAAAAAATAGTGTAACAAATACAAAAAGTAAATAAATTTCTATTTTTATTATTAATTTAACAAATGGTATTCCGTTGATTTACAATTCCTTTAATATTTGGTTTCAAATTTGCCGCGGCTAAGAGTAAAATTGATTCCAAATTTTCATTGTTTAAACTATTTCTATTTTGTATTATTCATGATGGAAAAAGTTTGTTCGGAGATATACGTAAACTGAAGGGACTTGCACATTTTAGTGTATTTTTTAATAATGACGAATAATGCGTATATTGCAACAATGATACAAGTTTAATAAATCTCCCTCTTTAAATTTGTTTCTCATTTCCATTTCATTTTGGAGATAAATAAGTTCAAGTTGAACTGTTTCAGGTGTGTTTTCAGGTAGAATGGTAAACGGGTTACTAAACGATTCAAGTAAAGGTTTTTTATTTTTTTATCTGAAAATCTAGTATTAAAGGTCGACTCTAAATCATCCATTTTTTCAATGTACAATGGCTTCAAATCTACACGTAGCTATTCAGAAAATCTTTTGTAATTGTAGAAAGTGAATATAATTTCTTGATTTTAATTGAGATCGAATAGGCTTAATTTGCATTGAAATGATAAAATATGACGATATAGTTCAGTGACCATTTGATTTTTTCCCTGTAGTCGAGTGTTTAACGTGTTTAGATAAGTAGTTATGTCTGACAAAAAGGCTAAGTCAGAATCATTTTATTTTTTTCAATCATAAATATTTCGATTTTATTTATTAAATTTAGAAACCTTTTGTTGGGCTAGAACTGATTTCTAAACCCAAAGTTAGGAATGGGACGAAATGTGTCAGTACACAACACGCATACCCAGCATTAAGTTTACTTAAATAAAAATATATAAAACACCAAGTAAACAATGATAATAGAGAGATAATATACCCAAAAATAAAACATCTGAATTAAAAATAAAATAAAACACGAGCAAGAAGTATTACACGAAAACCTACTCAAATATAACCGAAAGACATAAAACAACAAAAAACAAATTCGAATAAAGGCGATTAGAAAAAATTAAAAAAGAAAATTAAAGAAAATCTTCATAAAATCTTACGTAAAGAAAATTATATCGATATTTTGAATAAAAGTCCAGAACAATTCATAAAAATGGCGAAATCCATCATGACCGCCAAACGACCCAATAAAAGTTATAAAAAATAAATATTTTAGTTTAGAAAATAAAATCTTTAGAAAAGAAATCATAAAAAACAATTTAAAAATAAGAAATAGATTAAATTTAGCATGAAATGTTCTGGAAATGCTGAAATCCATCATGGAGGCAAATTTAATAAAAAATAATTCAAAAACAAAATTCCAAAAATAAAAACAAAAATTACTACTGAAAAATCGCCATCAAAATCGATAAAAAATTAAAATCGAATGTTCGAGAATTAAAATAATCCGAATTTGTTTTACTGCATCAATGCACGCATGTATACTTACACGTCAAATAGAGGCTATATAAACTAACACATTTCGTCACTTTTCAAGGAAAAAAAAATGCAATGAATATTTTACTCTTATGCCAAATTTTTGGTTTGATTTTTCTGAGATTGTAAGTAAGGACGATTTCATTGTGAATTATAAATTATTATTATTGAAACTTTGTTTTCATTATTTCTATTTAATTATAGAGGTGTAGATTTGAATGAGATCGTCGGTTATCAATGATTTTGAAGCGAGATCCCAGCCAACCCTGCACCTATGCACTTTATTATTGCACAGTTCATAATGATTTCGGGTCCTCGACCCTACATGCACTAAAATCATAATCTTAACCAGAGGTCGCCACGAACTATTGGTGTTTAACCATGAGTAGGGCGTATAAATCCTTCTTGGTAGTTGGCATAGTCACAGGGACTATGCGGACGAAATAATTATGGGAAACTAATTGTGGATACATATTACAATAGGGCCTATCGTACCGTACTCAGTGTAGTCGGGAAAGTAGGTAAATTTTAATTAAATTGACCTTTTCGTTAACTTACATATCTAAATTAACACTTAAATTATACTATTTTGCACATATCATTAGGAACTGATAAACTGGGAATATCCCCTGACTCAAATTTCACACAATACAGCATGCTAGTGTAGCTGGTTATTTCTAAACGAATCCCTCTTAAACGATAAAGTCGAGGTGAACCTAAGAAACTAATTAACTCAAAATAACAGGGAGATCCCCGCGCAAAAATTTTTAAGGCAATTAAAGACTTAAAAATTTGAACCATTCCCTGTAAGAATACTGCAACCTAAAGTTCATGCGATGAGTAGGACCTAAGATGATATAATCTCAATCGCACTGGTAAGCGAACTAATATCTATAGATGCCCACAAAATAACCTATTTTGATGCAAACTAAATTTCTCTATCGTAATGGTCCTGGTATGCGCAAATTCCCGTAGACATATTGGCAAAGTTTCTTTATCCATAAACTACTAATATTATATCTATAACTTATAAGTTCGGACAACATCTTCACATTATTCTACACTAAATTGAATAGACTCTAAACTAACTATAAAAATACAAATCGTAAACCCATAAAAGTATAAATTATCCTCTCAATTTCATAAAAATGTGAATTGTACTTATAGATTTAATTTCTTCAAAATATAAATTATGATTAGTTATAAAGGTATAAATTATAAATTTAATTTCTTGAAATTATAAATTACAAATTTGTATTGACGATAAAAATTATAACTCTAAGTTAATTATAAAAGTATAAATTATAAAATTATATTAGCTTTAGAAATATAAACTATAAATTTAACTTCATAAAAATATAAATTATAAAATTATATTAGCTTTAGAAATATAAACTATAAATTTAACTTCATAAAAATATAAATTATAAAATTATATTGGCTTTAAAATATAAACTATAAATTTAACTTAACTTCATAAAATATAAATTATAAACTTAAAAGTATAAATTATAAAATTATATTAGCTTTAGAAATATAAACTATAAATTTAACTTCATAAAAATATAAATTATAAAATTATATTAGCTTTAAAATATAAACTATAAATTTAACTTACCTTCATAAAATATAAATTATAAACTCAAAAGTATAAATTATAAAATTATATTAGCTTTAAAAACATAAACTATAAATTTAATTTCATAAAAATATAAATTATAAACTTATATTAGCTGAAAGACTATAAATTATAATCTTAATTTGGTCATAAAAGTATAAAATATAAACTACGTTAGCGATAAAAATATGAATCTATAATAAGTTGTAAATATTTTATAAATACCCCCCCCCCAAGTTACGTAATCGTCGAAATAAATGTCCAGATTCATAATCTAACTTATATACGTATATTTGAAACTTATAAAGTATAATTTACATTTTTTCATAAGTACCCCCCTCAAACTATACATTTGGCGAAAACAATACATATAGTAATAAATTAACTTATATATGTACAGTTATCAAACTTGATAATTCCTCAGGTCACCTAACCATTAATTATTGTCTAAATACATTAATACATTACCTTTACGATATAAATTTGGAAAATTTTGATAAATGACCCCCCTTAATTCATATAACCATCAACCACTACCTGATACACTCATTTAGACTATTTAATATATATCCTTAATTTAGATCACTTTTAAAATTATAGTTGAAAATTTTCATCAAAGACCCCCACAAACCATATAGTCATCAACTACCACCTAAATATACTAAATTAACTTATCTTAATATATATTTAACCTATATTATATTTAAAAATATAAATTGTAGATTTTTATGAATGACCCCCCTCAAAATCATACAGTCATTACCCATTACCTAAGCATACTAAATTAACTTATCTTAATATACATTTAGCTTATATTATATTTAAAAATATAAATTGTAAATTTTTATGAATGACCCCCCTCAAAATCATACAGTCATTACCCATTACCTAAGCATACTAAATTAACTTATCTTAATATATATTTAACTTATATTATATTTTAAAATATAAATTGAAAATTTTCAAAAGGGACCCCCTTTCAAATCATGTAGCCATTAACTATTCCTTAGGTATACTGAATCGTGTCATCTTCGTATAGAGTTAAATTATATTCCATAAATTTTCGTAAATGATCCCCCCCATAGGTAGTAATCTTATAAAAATATAAATTTACATTTATTATTATTATTATTATTATTATTATTATTATTATTATTATTATTATTATTATTATTATTATTATTATTATTATTATTATTATTATTAGCATTGTTACCAGTAACATTATCACTCTTACTATTATTATTACTATTATCATTATTATTATTATTATTATTATTATTATTATTATATTATTAAAATAATTATCTTGATTTCATAAAAATAAAATTATAAAACAAATTATTGATTTTGGGATTCCCCTATCTCTAAATTTAGTTTCAATGGCCCTATCTTCCAATAAAATTACGGAAAATCACTAAAATCTATTTTTAGTAACACCCCCCCCCCGGAAAACGACATCAATAGTATTAATTTAAATTATATCCATATATAGGTATGTGTGTATATGTATATGTATATATATATATATATATATATGTGTATATGTGTATATATATGTGTGTGTATATATATATATATATATATATATATATAGGTGTGGATGGGTGTATGTATATATAGATTTATAAAATAACCTTATAAAAATATGACCACCCTTCCCCATAAAGACCCCAAGTTGTATAATAACAGGAATTAAGGTTAATTCTAGTCGTCCTATAATCCTAAAATTTTTTTTTGATTTTGCATGTATTATTATTCTCATTATTACCCTTAGTGTTA
The DNA here is from genome assembly GCA_959609185.1 of Schmidtea polychroa. Taxonomy (NCBI): domain Eukaryota; kingdom Metazoa; phylum Platyhelminthes; order Tricladida; family Dugesiidae; genus Schmidtea; species Schmidtea polychroa. Next base: position 58,999 of record CAUHTR010007486.1, on the reverse strand, counting down.
TTACTATTACTACGATTATTATTATCATCATTATTATTATTATTACTATTATTATTATTACAGTTATCAATGTTATTATTATTATTATTATACATAGAATAAGAATGAATGAATAAAAAGAATATATACAAATAAAATAAATATTCAGTTAGATTTAATTTTCAAAAAATATTATAATCTGATTACATTAAAAATTGATACGGTGCGTAGCAAAATTCACAAAACCAATCAAACTGACAATTGGGAAATTTACGAAATCTTCCAAACCAGCAAGAACACCAATAATAGTACCATTGATAACTGATGAACATTTCAAAAAACGGACAATTTCTTCCTGTGATTTCACAACAATGCTGCGAGAAACCTTTAACTTATCTTCATGAACAAAGCCAGGCGAATGAGAAACGTAAAATACCCAGTTCAAATGCAAAATAATACAAGAAATAATTTTCACCAATCTACCTAAAATAGCCACAGCGAGTGAATAGAACCTAAAAAAGGGAACAATTCCTGCTAACTTGTACCTGAAACATTAGTGAAAATAGATGTAACAATATAAATTACCAAACTGAATGAGGATAAGTGTGGATTGTGCCACTGCTAACTGCCGCAACTGAGGAAGAAGCAAGCATTTCGAAAACAAAGTTCGTTGCTAGTGCTTCTTTCTCAGCGAGGTCGCATACAGTGGCAATTGCATACATAATTACTTGAAAATTTAATTCCTGAATAAATATAAAAATTTAAATTCACCGCTTTGAGGTGATAAGTAAATGACTATCACGTCATCATTTAAAACGAATATTTAATAATATAACTTAATTCATTAATTTAAGTTAAAGATTTATTACTTTAATTTATTATAAAATTTTAATTTTGCACTAACTTAATTTATTAATTTGGGTTAAAGATTTATTACTTTAATTTATTATAAAATTTTAATTTTTCCGATGGAATATTAGTTTTAGGCTAAATTAATATAAGATTAAAATTTAGACTAGTTGCAAATTTTCGTGGAATGGTGTGATAAGGCGGTCTAGGTAGCTTGTCGGGATAGGTTGACAGAGTGGACCAGACGCGATGAGCATTTAAACCATAATTAAGTAGGGCAATGGACAACTTTAGGTAACGAATCTCATTTAGATGTCAGACGCAAGGAGATCCAACGAAGACGGAAAAGTTGACCCATCTTCAGGGAAGGTAGGACAGATTGACCCATGAATAATGATGATTTGTACGAATGGTGGGGTGGGCTGACACCGTGGAAGAATAAAAGACACGTTAACAGGTTATCGGTAGCACTATCCGACGACAGGGACCATGTAAAGCGGACATAAACCTTCTATCGGCAGTCCGTGAACCCAAAGGAGTGTTCGACAATTACAGTGCAAGTAGTGCGCTCACTTTTTGCGAGCACTCACCCTCTTGATACAGTACCAACGTTGATCGCTCAACGGGTATCAAGCGGTAAACAATGTTGTATCTTGGGTTACGCTGGTAACAGCACTAAAGAGCAAAATATTTGATCATCAGTAACCCACCACTTTACAGTGTTTTTACGCGACTAAGCCACCTCACTTCCGTGAAAAAANAATCCTAAGTTCTTGGGGCACAAACTCTCTTGATGAATTATGCAGTGGAATTGAATCAGTTCATCGCCTTGTTTTTCCATATTTTGTTTTAGAAATGTGTAGAAGATAAATTATAAATCAAAAGCTAACTTATTCCAATACAATTAATTATTAAATATGCGATGATATTTCAACATGATTACAATCTGTCCTGGTAGGTTGGTCTAATGGTCTAATCAAATGGAGTGCGGTCTGGAATTCGGAAGATTTAAGTGGGGGGCAATGCCAACCAACTGAGTCCAAAGTGACGATCCAGGCGACCCGGTGCAATTAGTCAGGTTGGGATAATTCAAAGAAGCTAATCGTAGACCCATCAAAATTACCGTCTCAAGAGCGTGACAGAAGTTCTGATCAGAGGTCAAGTAATTTTACAATATGTGCAGATTTTACTTGAAATAAGTTGAAACAAGTCTTTCTCGAGGTCGAATGCCGATTAGCATTAACAATAAGAACTGAAACCGATTTCATGCTTTGACCGAAGAGGTGAATCACTTGATAGAAAAGATCTCTCGTGTACAAAAAAAGTAAACCAAGGAGACCTAGTTTAGTCCTGACCAAATGAATGAAACTCAAAGGAAATTCTAACGTCTTGGCAAGTGTAAGTACGACCTAATTACAATGATTCGACCAACGAAACCTGATTACGAAAAGAACCGGCTCATGACGAAAATGTACACAGAGATGGAGCTCATGGCTCTTATTCCCGGCTGTAGTGAGCGAAACCATTTCACTACATCATCTGAACAATAAGGCGGGTTCATCTCTGACAGGCAGACACCACAAACAATACTTGTTGAGATAGCATAGAAGGATAATGCCACTAGTTTTAGGCGTCTTCAATGTCAACGGGCCAAGATCCAAAAATTGACGAATACACTCGTAAAGCAGTCCAAAACTGAGAGTTCACCTTCCTGGGTATTCGGCCTCTATATAAAGTCCAGCGTGATAATCTACGATAAACCCCAGGTGTTATTTTATACCTGAGTCATGACCAACAACCCCCTCGAAACGCCACCGGCATACTCATTGAGTGAATTCTTTTAATAAATGCATATATGTTTATATCAATTCTTGGATTTTTAATATAATTTAAAATTTTCAAAAAACTGAGTACGAGAAAGGAACCAAACTCGCCTTCATCGGCAAAACTGATTTGTCTGGTATCTGGGCATAAAGCTTTTATCGAAAAATAACCTAAAATGAAAATTACATAAAATTACATTTTTACACAAAAAATTAAATTGAAGTAAAATATGTCAAAAGAAATAAAAAATTTTTAACATAAGTTTAACTTTTAACTCAATTTAAAAATTTTTGGAATTTGATAATGCTAACTAGATAAATATAAAATTTTTTTCATTAATATAGATTTAATTTCAATTTCAATTTAACTTTAATAATAATAAATATTAATTAAGAATGAGGTTATGGTAAATGTGGATAATCCACAATAGGGCTAAGATAGGAATAAGATAGCGAATAATCAACTTTTCCAAAACTTACTTACTATTGAATGAATTAGATTATAGGTATGAGTGCGAAGGGATGTGAATGGATTTGAATGGAGGTTGATATGATGACGACACCGATTAGAATTACTGAGTACTAATAGCTGGGGTAGAGCAAGCATAAGCGCACCCAGAAGATCTTTAATTTAATTACACAAGTCGATTTTAAGAGTTTACCTTGTTTTGTTGAGGATATGCCAAATAGAGAAATAGAGAAATGAACACCTTCAGAACATCATAGTAGACTCCTGATAACAGTTCGTCAAAAATACCGCTAATTACCTCAAATTGTTATTCACTATATTAACCCTTTATACGGAGTGTACACTATATCGTACACAGTTTTGTGTGCTGAATATCTGTTGTACCTTTTCGAAAATATAATGTGAGAAGTACTTTTTAAGAAAATTGAAATTTGTTCTAGTACATTTTAAAAATTAAATTATTTTTTCATTTTTTTGCATAATTTGAGTCCCCTTACTAGGTTTGATGGTCTAGATAATTAATTTACCCACAGAATTAATTCCCGAATGAAAGGGTTAAATCATTCCCTTTAGAAAATAATGTAAATTTAAAAAGCGATTGAGTATTAAAGAATTATTGGAAGCCACTAATTAATTAAATAAAACGATCTTTATTTTTTAAAAGAAAGACACAGTAAATACAAGTATTCAAAAATATAGATGGATCAATGATACACATCTCATAGAAATCAAAGTATGATGCTTTTTAAACTATATATGCCAGATCTCAAATTATTTTAAAGTTTTAATAGACTTTAAATTATTTATATAATATAAAATTTAAATAAAATATTTTCAATAACCTTTTATAAGTTGTTTTAAATACCTATTTCATATCATTAATTGTTCAAAGTAGTTTTAATAAACATGCTAAAATTGCATAAGAAGCAAAGTACGAATTCAGAATGTTAGTATTTAAATTGCCTGATTGTCGTATTTAAATTTATTATTTAATAAAAACTTTTGCATATTATAACTTTATTTTTATACAGAATAACTATCAACAATAAATATTTTAGATATTGATCCAAAAAATGCTGAAATGTTTACATCTACAAGAAATCCTTACGAAATAGGAATTTGTTTTTTATTAAAGTATCTCGGATCACATTTAATAGAAGAATTTAAATCCGGACACGGTTATAGCAATGGTGTTAGCACAGATGCAATCAAAGCAATAAAAATAATGGTTTTAATTGAAGTAAATCATAATATTTATAAAATGTGCATTAGAGAAATAAAGGAAGTAAAAAAATTTCAAAAGCATCTAAAGTCGACTTTGTCATTAAATCATCCGGAATCACAGTTTTCGATCATTTAACTCGAGAAAAAATTCTCGAATCTTCAATTGACAGGCATGTATATCACATGAGTAAAGACAATGAACAATTTATTATCCTAGGATCTCATTTTGTACTGCTGATGGAACATATCCGAAAGTGTTTGCTTATATCGCCAGAAATTCAATCAACGAAACAATGGAATGCCACGCATTTTCGTGTACAAATTCTAAACTGGTATTTCAATGTTTTTATTGCAATGATATTATACAATTATTAAATAATTCTTACGGAAAAATCTTTTATTCTTCAGCATTTAATGATTTGTAATTTTTTCCTACTCTCATTTCAAATTATAAATAATAATATTGATTTATAGTTTGAAAGAGAAATAAGATATATGAAATAATAATATTTATTACAACTGAAATCAAAATGAGAACAAAATTTTGAAAAAAAACTTTTAAAAAATTCAATTTTTATGATGAGTCCTGTTAATTGTTCCCGATTATTTATTTCTGAGTTTTACGTTTAATTTGTTTTACGCATTAATTTGTTTTTATATTTAACCATAGGAAAACTTTTGGACCTCTAAATGATCAGGTTACTCTAACCTTTCGTGCCCAAATTATTTGTTGGGTTATTATTTTAGATTTAAATTATTTGTTTAATACCGTATAAATTTAAATAATCAAAAAATCAATTAATGAAATTTATAATTCAAAATGTAATTAAATTTTATTATGAAATTTAGTGTTATTTTGTTGTAAATTGTTTTAACAAATACTGTTTAATTTCGTAGATATTATACGTACTTATATCACATATAAACTTATATACAGTAGCGTACTATGGGCAGGAAAAAGGAGGTCAATTTTCAAGCCTGAAAAAAAGAAATATTTTAATTAATAAATGAACAGCAGAAAGCTGGAAACCGAAACTCCTTATAATCCCTGTGAAATCAATAAATCATGCAGACAGGCAGATGATCTAGAATATTACTATTGACGCGCAGTATGGGGCACCCATTTTGAAAATCTTGGAGGGGGCCACTGGTTATATATCACATTTTTAAACTCTTCTTACTTCATCTTTTTATATATCGTCACAAATTTTAGACTTTCCTCTTTTCAAATTACGTAACATCATTTATAGATACCCTTTTTGACGCATTTTACTTAACTACGTTCGAAAGCCCTTTGTTAAACTATGAGTGTGGTATTGAATTATTATTTTTCACCGACATACATAATAATGGGGTTTTCGTCATTGTCATACTTTTATTGCAGCAGTTGCGCATTTTCTTATCCTATCAATCACAACCTTAGTCAAAACATTTAAATTAAATAACACTCTTCATAAGTTACGTTGGTGCTGTGCAGCTTCATTGGAACCCTTAAACCAAGTTGATAACCCCATAGGCTTGCTAAGTTACGCAACTCCGTGTGTTCAGAGTACTGATAGAAGATATTTAGACGAAATGGCAAAACTTGACTCTCAGAAATCTTCTTATTTGAATCTTTCATGAATTTCATAAAGCCGTAATTTCCTTAAAGTGTCTGCTACCCAGTAGATTAAAACATCAAAACCGATAGCAGTCAAAATCAAATTAATGTAAATCGAATTTATTTATAATAACTTTAAGGACGAGTCAGACACAGCCAGAAACTCGCCAAACATCATTTCGAAGTTTTTGGCCTGTTATTTTGAAACTGTCGTCTTGTTATCTCATTTTGCTCCTTGAGCCGTATCCATCGTATTATCGAAGTTTGCACATTTGTCCCATGGCGGGTTCTGGCTTCATAATAGAGATTGTCGAGAACTATGCTGGTAATATATTGAGGAGGCTTACTGGTGCTCTTCTTTTCTGGTAATGTTGCACTGAGGTAAATTTGACGGATATGTTTCGTCAGTGTCTCTTCCGGCTGATATTTCTGCAGATTGTTGCAGAGGTCTCTGTTTTTAATGATTAAGCGCCTGTTCTCCAGCGTTGTGTGATCTAATTCCTGTTGTATATCCTTGGGGTGGAACCACATGCCCTAGAGTGGATGCAGTATTTCTTCCGTTGTTAGTAGTTACTACTGGGATCTTTTCGTCTTCATGGTCTGTGCCAAGTCTGGATACAATCGTTGTCAAAGTCTTAGTATTTTCAACTGTTCACTAAAAGCAGATTTTTTTCGGTTCGTAGATCAGGTTAATTATGGAATATGTGATTTATAACTTTAATAAAGTTAGATTTAACTAGAGTTGATAAATTAAAAAAAAATATTTAAATGCAGTTGATACTTTTATAAGAATAGATTTAATTCAGCTAATACTGTAAAATTTGATAAAAATAAAGGGGGAAAAGTGACAATTTTCTCATTGTGGATGGGTTTTATAGAGAAATTTTATTTACCCAAACATAATTATTTTTAGTTAGTTAAAATAAGCAACTTATTTCTGGAATTTTCCATTATAAAATTTTCATCCTAAAATAATTTTTTATTTATTCTTCAAAAAAAAATTTTTAAACTTCGTCGATTTTCCACTATTTTCAAGCCTTCAGGTGGAAATTTTTACTGTTTTGTTTTTAATGATAATTTTTTTACCTTTTACCGGGTTGGGCCCGACAATATTATCAATTATTATATGTCATAATGAAAATAAATAAAATATTAAAAATGAAAAACAAATCAGAGCTAACCAAAAAATTAAAAAACTTTTCCTGGGAAATTAGCTGTTTTCTTATAGCTAAAGTTAAATTTTTAGATCTTCAAAAAAATTATACATATTGAAAATTATTTTTTTAAAAAATAATTGTTTAAAATTTTTATTTATGGTTTAAAATTTATAGATTTTATAATTTGTTTATATATTATCAATATAGTATAGTTATTCATCCGTCGTGAATGTAGATAACCTGATGATGATAGTGATGGTATCGAAATATATAGTGAAAAAGATGTACGAATGGCGATATTGAAAAAAATCCAATTTTATATATTTTCCGAATTTATAAAAATTATTACATTAACATAATCAACAAATATTTTTTAATATCCACTTGAAATGTTAAAAATAAATACAGATTTTATAGATAATGTTTTACAAAAAGTCTAGAATAGAATTTTCAATGATTATATCATAGAAGTAATGCAAATTATTCACGCGATTCGTTTGACATGTCTAAGTTCACAATTTGGTTATCTTAGAATATTATATTGGACACGAATTTTATTTTATTTATTAAATTACTAATTGATTTATTCTAAAGCATCATTTTTTATTCGTTGTTTTTACTTCATTTTGTTACCATTTTGTTACTTTAGTATGACTATTTTAATTATTAAATTTAATTATCATAAATTAATTCTTTGAAACATGAAAACTCATTCGTGATAAACTATGTATAAACTTTCAAATGATATTTTATTTATTAAAAAGCTTGACTATGAATCAGTAAATAATATCAAAAACATCGATATATTTACTGATTTATAGTCTTCAAGCTCTTTTTAATAAATACAAATAATTAATATTTATTAATTATTATTAATTTTTCAAAAACTACCTGTTTTCTACTATTTAAATTGCTTCATGACAAATAATATATTTACATAATAATTTATTTTAAAATTACTTAAACTAAAATGACATTTATTCAAAATACGAAATATTTGCTGTTCAAGTGAAAATAATTAAATCGATATTAATTTTTACTCACTTTTTATTAACATTGCTGATGTTTGTATGTGCCACCCAAATTTTGTGAGGCCAAATTAACTTACTTTCCGTGATCGGATTGAGAATAAATTTGTCGAGAACCACTACATGCTGTCAAAATTTCAGATTGATCCGATCACGGAAATTGGGTTAATTTAAAAGATATTGATATGTCAAATCTAGTGTTATTTCAATATAAATTCTTATTTATTCTTAACTTCGGATTAAAGAGATAACGTAATTATATCTAAAATATGTTATATAGGTTTGAACCTTTAGTTTGTCCATATAGGTACTTAAAGTGCAAAATAGTATAAATAATTTCCTTGTGGAGATTTCGAGTTGGCATTTTTCAATATATTGAGAGTGAAATATAAAGAGAGTTTCAAAAACCATGTTTTCATGATTAATTTTTTATGAGTAATTATAATTACACATATTTAGATGTATGTATATTGATCCAGGAAATTTTCTCTATTAATGACAAAAAATATTGATTTTTTAAATTATCTTTTAAAATGTGATTTTAGTGTTATATTAATTACATTAAAAGTCACAAATATTTAATAAAGTTTTGGATATTTTAACCACATCAAAAATTAATTACATCTAGTTAGTTACATAGATAATGAAAGAAGTACTATATTTATAATACTTATTTTCTTTTTTCAATACGTGTTAGTTAAATTTGCATATTGTTATAATTGATCAATTGGATATATTTATAAATTTTGTTTTAAAATAAATATAACAATATTTTTGAATTATTAAGTTTGTAATAACACTTTTTGTCTCAAGTATATTTTTGTTAAAACACAGATTTTTATAATTTATTTTACTTAAGTAGTTTCTAAAAGAAATAAAATATTTCAAACCGAGTAATTTTCAAAAATGATTGCATTTGAGCCTGGTTATTTTTATCTAGCATTCCAATATCGGAACACATTATTGTTTCAGTATTCAGTATATTTACTTCAATTTCACCTTCACTTTGCACACTGCTCAACTAGCAATTTTCATCTTGTAGTTCCATAGCACAAACTACAAAATCTTGCACTGTAATTACACTATCAATATTCTCAATAGTACTTTCATCCAAGTCCTCTATTTCTCAAACTGCAGTTTGAACTAGGGTTGTTAAACGAAAATCGGAAATCCGATTTTCGATTTTGAAAACGATTATCGGTTTCTTTATTTCACAAAACGATAATCGGTTTTGTTTGTCTTTTACATATTATACAGATAAATTGAATGCCGGGAATTTAATTTTGTTCATTGTTTACTACTGTATCCATTCAATTTTACCGACAGAAAGGGGCAGTTTTTTTCAACTCGTCAAAACTCCTTACAACGTGTTTGTACATGAGTCAATCTTTTCAATTATCCCATTCCTGTAACAACGGCAAGAGGTTGCTCTAGTATTCCAACATATCTCACCGACTGACCAGTTATTTGTCAGTTGATGTCCGTAATCGGCAACCGCTGATTTGTTTTATACAGCCCCTGACAGGTACTGTGCCCATTAAATCTTTTAATCGGGACCAGCTGAGGCCAAGGTTGTGGTTGTGTGTTTTAGTATTTGCATTTTGCCGGTTTTGTTTGGCAACCTGATATTTGTTGCCGAAATCGGCCACCAAAGATTTGATTACTGCAGTCCATAACAGAAGCTTAGCTATTAACCCCCTTGACAGGGACTAGATGTGGCCGAGGTCGGCGATTTTGTGTTTAGTCCGTGAAGGTCTATTTTGCAATCTGATATCTTGCATCTGCGAACCGGTTAAAAGTTTATTCTGGTTTTAACTTAAAACCAGAATAAACTGAATTGCATACCGCATCATAGTAAGCTTATTCGGGTGTTAAGGCGTTCTACTCCCGACTCACCTTCGTCCACTGGGTACGGGAGTTTACATAGAAACGACCACAACATCCCGAGGTCCATATAACGGATCCTTCCATGGTGAATTCACAGATCGATAAAACCGACAACGAGAAAATACTCTAGATGCATGTGGCAGGACAGATTAGATTTACTTATCTGACTAGCGACGGTGGTAGCGAGAAATAAACATGCATAAGTTTGTTTGAGGTAGATCATTTTTTGTTTGTCTGATCTTTCTCTCTTCTTTCCTGGGAATTGTAACGGCCTGAAAGTGGCTCGCACATTCACAGAGGAGATAATAAATCTGGCTGGCATAAAAAATAGTACCAAGAATATCAAGAACACCAAGAATACAAATGCTACAACTTCTACATCGGGTTGTAAAGAGATCGAAAGACATGTGCCATTCCTCGAATCATAATGTTTAGTTGTTTACCCATTGAAATATGGAAGAGAGTTGGACACTAGGACAAACTTCAAGTTTGGGTGACGACCATTCTCAAATTTATTCAGTTTGTTGATCTTTTGACAATGTCTAAGAGGCTGCTCAGGTCGAAGTAAATTGATTTTCGGGATTTTAATTTATGACAAGATTTTGGAAAGTCCAATCCATGGTTCAAATCTACTATAAACATATAAACTGTTATATAATTTCCATTCATTCAGTTAGTTGCTCTTGTAGTAGCTGTTATTAACCCATATAATTGAAAATTGCGGTTTAGTTTGAATATTACGTAATATTCAATAAACATTTTTTATATTATCTAAATCAATACAAAATCAGTTTAAATTTATGGGTTTCCGTATAAATAAGTCTGACGTCTGGGACAATTTTGATAAAATTTCGGCGACGATGGCACAATGTAAGCTCTGTGCACAGCAAATAAGTAGGAGTGGAGGTACTACGACTGGTTTGCATGCACATTTGCGTAGCAAACATGGTGGATTAACAACATCTTCAAATACTCAAACACGATTGACTGCATTGATTACAACACAAAGAAATTGTCCGAGTAGTAAACAGGAAAAAATTACGGCTGCTGTTGCGAGATTGATTTCCGAAAATATGTTGGCAATTTCGCTCGTGGAATCGAAATCCTTCCGTGAATTGATGGCGATAGTGGAGCCAGGATATCGTCCTCCGTGTCGTCAGACGATGACAGCACGACTAACAGCAATGAAAAATAATTTAGTGGTCAAAATGTCGAAATATATCCATGAAAATGTCAAGGACATTGCGATCACTACCGACATCTGGACTAGTGTCACCAATGAAGCTTATCTCAGTTTTACTGCAAGCTACATTGATACAGACTGGAATATGATGACGCCTGTTCTTGGAACAATTCTGATGACTCAACGCCACACACAAGCCGTCATTGCTGACCATCTATGTAGTATAGCTGATGAATGGTCAATAAAAGAAAAAATTGTTGCATGTGTCCATGATGGTGCATCCAACATCAATCATGCAGGCAATCTCAATGGATGGTTTGACGTTCACTGTGCGGCGCATAAATTGCAACTTTGCATCAATAATGCAATGGGCTCCCATGTTGTCACGGATCATCAAATTTCCAAATGTATATCAGCTGCAGCACGACTAGTCGGACATTTCTCACATAGCCCAATGGCAACGGGGGAGCTCCTGAAAAGACAGTTGTCCATGGACAAGGATAAACGCCACTAAAACTTATTCAGCACTGTAAGACTCGTTGGAACAGCGTCTATGACATGTTTGAACGACTAGTAGAACTGAGATGGCCAGTAGTTGCAGTATTGAGCGACAAAAACGTGGTGAAATTGAACGATGCCAAAACGTTGGGCATGAAGGACGATTATTGGCAACTGATGACTGAATTGCTCCCTGTTTTAAAAGCGTTGCAGATCGTGACGTCCGTCATGTCAGCCGAAAGCCAGCCATCAGCCTCTTGTGTTTTTCCCATGTTATGGGGACTCGTGAAAAATCATTTAACCATTAAAGAAGAAGATTCTGACATTATGGGTGAATTTAAGAGAGATCTTGCTAAGAATATTTCACGTCGTTTTGGATTAGAAAATAATGAAACAGTAAAAAACGAATGCGTTGTTGCATCAATTCTCGATCCGATGTATAAGCATCTTCCTGGATTTCCGGACGATTTCAAAAAGCTGGCGTATGAAAATGTCCGTCATCTCATCAGACAGCTGCCAGATTGCCCCGAACAGCCGAAGACGAGTCGGGATGAAGATAACATGATCCCACCAACTAAAAGATCACGACCAAATCATGATGCAGTTATGTTTCTCCTTGGTGATAGTGCAGCACAACAGGCGCCAGAGGAATCCGACTTTGAATATTACGTCAAATCATCATGGTCGACAAACTCAAGTGAAACAGCCCTGGAGTGGTGGAAACATAATATGAAACTTTTCCCCAAAACAGCTATTCTTGCCCGGAAGTTCTTATGCATTCCTGCAACCTCAGTGCAATCGGAACGATTATTTTCGGCCACTGGACGTCTGATAACCAAGCTTCGTAACCGGCTCCTTCCAGATCATGCAGAATCTTTGGTCTTTTTGAATATGAACCAGGACTTGTCTGATATTTAAAAATAAAATCGAATTTAGTACTTACTTTTAAATGTTTACACTTTGGAATCTTTGTTTTTGATATCTATGGTTTCGATATGTTTATGTTTAATTTTAAAATAAGGCCGCCGCAGCACCGGAAAGTTTTATTTTGATTTATACTTTAGTATATACAGGGAAAATTACCGAAGAAATTGAAAACAAATTTACTTATATGCTTTAACTTTCTACATAAACAGTCAGTTCATATTCTCCTTGTGTGTGGTATAAACTTTGAATAAAACTAATTATACTATACACGTGCGTGAATAGTAATAATGTAAGTAGCTTTGGTTATGCAAAGTGCAAACGATAATCGGTTTAAAATCGGATTTATACAAACGATAATCGGATTGCTCGAAAAACCGATATTAACAACCCTAGTTTGAACTACGGAATCTTTTTTATTAAATATTTCAGATGTTTCTGTTTGATTTGATGAATCCTTATTGAAAAAATGTGAAATCGGTTTAAAACTTTTAATAGCTAACTCCTGAAATTTTTTCTTTTGCCTTTTGCTAGCACCACTTTTATAGATACTCTTCATGTTTTAATTACCGCCCTAGTTTATTTATTTTTATTTATTATCAATAATCAAAGCTAAACAAAAAACATTACCCGTTTTCCCAATTTTATGTATATAGTTTAAAAAATCCAATTAGAGTCCAATTATTAAAAATATTAAAACACTAACAACACTTAACTTTTAACATTATAATTTAATTATAATTAAACTTTTATATAATAATTTGAACTCATGTAATAGCTACTACTATTCTGTAATAATTTTTTCTCTAAGATTTTGAAATAATATCGGCATTTATTTGTGCACGTGCAGTAAAAAAAATAAAATCTTAGGAAAAGTGAAAATTACACCAAAAATAAGACTTTCTATAGTTAAATTAGATTTTATCTTAAGAAAACTTTTCTTTGTCATATGTAAAAGTGCAAAATAAACTTTTTGATCGTTTGTTGTAGTATCAAAATAGTGTTGTTTGGGGGCCCCCTAAATTAAGAGGTCCATGTCAAAAGACCCTCCGGACCACCCACCCATTACGTCTTTAAGCAATCTCTTATATTTCTTATTAACTCTTTCATGACGAGAATCTGTTACATTTGCTACTGTCAACCTGTAGTGAGTAGAATGACAGTTTGTAAGTTGATTTTGCCCATATTTCCACATGATATCACCTTTTCTACGACAATAATAAAGATACTCGTCCAATATAGATAAATATTTGATTTCCTTCTTTTGTAGAATATTCCTTAATTTGAAAAATGCCATTTATATAGAAAATGTATGCTAGTTACATAGTGATCAGATTAAATTAAGTTATTTGATATATCTTTTTATGGTATCCTTTACAGTATTTTTTGCACCTATTTTATTTAATAAAATTTTTCTATAACCAAAAAAAATTATCAGCGACTAAACTACAAAATAAGATGAAAGCATTTGTTAGTTTCTCACGAAATTTGTAGAGAAATTAGGTTCGAAAAAATTTAAAAAATAGTACTTAAATAAAAACCAAAATAGTTTTATTATTAAAATTAAATACTACAAAAATAAAATACCAATTTTGTTAATTGATTGACAATAAATTTATTTCTTTAATTACAATTGTAATATTTCAATTAATTTTTCATATGCTTTAACCAGTGTCTGTATTTTAACATTCCACACATAATCCATCTGTTTCAATAACAAATAACTTTAATGATTAATATCATTTCCATTGTGGTGGCGTACTGCTGCCGTACTTTATGATTTCGTTCGGATAACTCAAAAGCTTCCCCCAATTCAGAAGTTACAATATTCATAACAATTGTTTTCCTTTTTAGTGCCATACGTTTACATTTCTGACATTTAAATGATCGAAACCAACGAATTACGAAAATACTATTTCCAGGTCCAAAAATAATTATAATAATTTGGCGCATCGACATCAACAGCTTTTTTAAATTTTTTATGAGTTTTGAAGTATATGGGAATTGAGTGAATACCATGATGGAAAGAGTTGAAAACTTCATTAAATTATACATTTCACATAAAAATTATACAATAATCGATAATGACATCAAGTTAACAATGTAGCATATTACACTTATAATTACATCAAATATAATTGTCTTTTTATTGAGCCACATCAGTGCACTACTAGATTACCTTATAGTCATTTGTATTGCACGCTTCTACCATTTGTAAATATTTATATTTTATAAAATGTATTTTGTAATGACATAAATGAACTTATACACTTTTTTAAGATATTGAATTTAAATAAAATATCAAATGATTCAAGTGCCATTATGACAGTAATCAGACATCACATTTGTTTTTTATTGTGTTTGTAGAAGTGATTCATACAATGATAAAAGTGACTCACTCGATCTTCTGCCTTGTAATAACTAAGGACATGGTTATATACATTGATCAAATAACGAGTTAAACGCAGTGATAGATCAAGGAACCACTACTCACATACACCACTATCCTAAAGGCGCTTAGCGTATTAAAGATATTTCACCAATATTTTAAAAACACAATATGTTAAGGGTATTATTATTTTAGACATAATAAAGATGTAAAAAAACATCATAGTTATAATATTGGTTGGTTGTAGGTAATCCACATTTTATTCGCGCATGCCGTTTCCGTCACAACCCAAGATACAATGAATTGTTTAGCCATCCGACATCCGTTGATGGATCGACGTTAGTAATGTTTCGTATGGATAAATACTCATGAGAAGTGAGTGCACCTCTGTACACTATAATCGTCGAATATTCCAATGGGTTCGCGGACTACCGATAGAAGTTAGGTCCCTTCACATCATGCCTACTGACGCTACTCCCGGGTTCGGTGTCGACCCGAGGAAATTCAACGCATTTGAACTGGGATAACCACATTTTAGTTTATTATTAAGTGGGGACGTGACACCCGGTCACATTCGGTTTCATCGTTTGACAGAATAAACAAACAATTCATGTCATAAAATTTGAGCGGAAATTTGCCCTTATTCCATCCATACCTTAAATTGACAGTTAAAATTAATGTTTGAAATTTTTGCAGGGTTCTAACTTTATTTTCTGTATATTTCCCTAAATTTAAGGTTATTCATATATTTCCTTAAAGTTTAAATTGATTTTGAAAATTTTGGCAGGGATCTGACCTATGGCTTCGACTTATATGATTGGTATCACTGATGTTTCTATTGTATTCTGTTAACAAATTTGAGTCCATACCCCACTGGACATTAGTTGAACGAGCTCTTATTGTCCTATATCATAAAAGTGTAGTTTTGTAAATGGAGTAGTACAACTGCCACTTCCTGCTGTACGCATCATTTTGTCTTTTTTTGTAAGTTTGGGTGGCTGTGGGCCGATAAAATGCATTATAATGTTAAAATTTCATTGTGAAAAGTGTGTTCGTTTTTTGAAATAAAAAGATAAAAACCTATCCAAAAATTTATTAATCAAGCGAAAAGTACAAATATAAAAACTTACTAACTAGTTGCTTCAATTTCAAAATGGGCATAAAGTTTTTAACACAAGTTGGCACAAGTTAGGTTCAGTTTGATCGATTTGTGACTGAAAATGCGTTGGTATATATGCCCTAATTTTAGTGTATGAGTATGTGTGCGTAAATTGATTTAGTAAAACAAAGTTTAATTTTAATTAATTTTGAATTTGAATTTTATCAATTTTGATGACGAGTCTTCGTAAATTTTTATTTATTTTTAATTAAATTATATGGACGTTTTTTAGAATATACTATGTTTTAGCGTTTTTAATAAATAATTCCTTTTGCTTTTTATTAATCCAATTATTAAATGTTTATTCTTTAATATTCGTTGTTAAATTAATTGGTGGCCATGATAAATTTCGCCATTTTTACGGAATATTTTAGTTTTTCCATTTATTCGTATTGCAAATTTTATCTCTAATTCATTTTTCGATGTTATTTTGTAGAAATCTTTCTAATTTCCATTCCTATCTCCTTATCACCATTAATTTAAATTTACTAACTTCTGTTATGTATCTATGATGTGTTTGTTTTGTTTTCATGTAATACTTCTTTCTTTAGTTTCATTTTATTTTAGTCTTGGATTTATTATTTGGGTGTTAAGTAAATTCTGTTTAGTTGTTCGAACATGTTTTAGTTTGACTCGATTTGATGTTATGTTTACGTGCTATGTGCCAACGCCTTTCCGTCACGATTCAAACATTTAAGCTCAAAATCAGTTTTAGCCCAACAATATTCAATATTCATATAATATTATTTTGAGTATTGACATTAGGTGAAACTGTGCGATTATATATATTTTAAACCAAAGGTGATGTAACTTTTTTGCTTTTAATGTTTGGACTTCTTAGCATAGATTTTTTTCAACTACTTATTTTTTGTTTTTATTATACTTTTTGAGGATAAATAATCGTGAGTTTAAATGAAAATTCAACTATCGTATTAACTTTAGTAGAAGCCAGAAATATCATTCGTGCATTATTCAATATAGAGTAAGCAATCTTACAAAATTCATTTTTGGTAAAAATAGGACTCATCTTAAATTTAGACTAATACGATATTTTCAATCAATATAATTTTATAACTTGAATGTACAATTGTATACTAAATTGTAATAGAAGTGAAATTTGTAATCCTCACTTGCCTAGGTCATAAGATATAATATATAAAATGAATTTCTGCATTTAACAAGAGCGAAACAACAGTGAAATACAGTATAATCTAAAGATAATCGGATCTGATCGCCAGATCACTGTATTGAATCGGGTTTCTTGCACACAGTACACCTAATTATAAATTAATTTTCAACTCATCTGAATAATATTTTTCGGTTTCAATCGTCCCATTGACAAGAAATAATTTAGATAATAATTTTTTAAAAGCAAGTGTTGTGAAACAGTCGCACAAAATTTATCACTCGGTAAGGCTTTAATATGTTTTAAATACGAGTAAGTTAAGTAATACTATGTAAGCTATTTGAATTTACACACTGTAAAGTTTCATAAATATAACTAAGTCGCTGGTAAAGTATTCTTTTATAGTTAAACATAGTAGCATTTTGATTAAGTAAACAGAATGACAATAGAAAATGTAATAGTGTATTTAAAGTGAAAATTGTTCTAAAAAAAAAATTTAGGTGAAATTTTATGCAATACAAATTTATAGAATTTCGGAATTCATGATTCTATGTTTCCGTATATTAACTAAATCATTGAATGTGTTAAAAACTAAATTTCTAATATAATAAGTATTTGGAATATCATAAAATTTGAAGAGATCACTTTTCATAGAATCTATTATATATTTCATAAATAGGCATTCGATGTGTCATTAGCTGTCAATCAGGCTTTTCATGTTGCGAAAGATGAACTAGATTATAAGTCATTACAGGTTTCACTTATAAACTTAATTTTACATAATTTAAAAATAATGTAGATTGATAAATCAAAACAGAAAACTACACCAGGTAATATATCTATATATATTTTGATACATATAATAGAATTTCAGAAATAAAAGATAATAACATAAACGAAACCAAATCTAAAAAACCTATTCCAGCACATGATTGGGTGGTAAGCATATTAAACCGAACAATAAACAATTTATTAATAATCCAGGTATTTAATGAATAAAATCAGAAGAATTATGAAATATATGATGTCAAATTTATGTATTCTTTATGATTGACGATTTCGATATATCAATTTTCTAGAATATTAAATTTAAGTTTTTGAAAGTTATTTAGTCTTGGATCGATGGAAATTTAAAATACTAAGCAATTGGTCATTTATTGAATTTATGTGCTTTTTCTTAATTTCTCTGTAAATTAAAAAGTATTTATTATTTATTTGATGAAAATTAAAATAAAACTAGGTATTATTATTTAATAAAATTTAAATATATTATGATATAAAATGATTTTGATGGAATTTGATTATGAAAGTAGAGCATGAAAGGAAGGTACAAGTGTATTTTTTTATTCAAGACAAGAATAACAAAAAAGTTCTTAAATGTTTGATAAGATACATAGTTACAACAATTGGTTCCATCTAAAGATTTATTAATATTAACACAGAGTGATCACTCTTAAATAGTAATGTATATTGCGTAATAACTAACACATTGTATTGAATTACGCAATATACTCTGAACTGCTTCACATTTGGTCCCTGGCCTCTAAGATAATATCATTACTTTCCCCTTCATAAGATTGATGCCATCTCTTTAACCATTCGATTCGTTGGTGCCGCATCGTATCTGGATATTGCAATTCAACTTGATGATCTGAAACAAATCTAAGAATTTTATATGGACCATCATATTGAATATCATTTTTGTTTCTTCTATGTGGTTCTCGTCTTACCTCCTCCCCCACTTCAAAATTTCGTTTCATTCTTTTGTCTTTTTCGAATGTTCTCATCTTTTGCACAGCTTGCTTGTTATTCCTTTGTGCTTATTCCGAAATATCGTGTACTTGATGTTTGAGTCTAGAATTAGCGTGTAACGTTATTTTCCGTCCATATACTATCTCAAATGTTGAATATTTTGTAGAACTTTGATAGGTTGCATTTATACTGAATTCAATTCGAGGCAGCAGTTCGTGCCACTGTTTTTCAGCACAGTCCCCTTTCATCGTAGTCACAAGTAAATCTCTCATTGTTCTGATAGCTCTTTCCACTAATCCATTCGACTGATGTTGATATGGCGAGGCGAATTCTTGCTTTATTCCAAGTTGTTCTAATTTTTCCTTAAAATATTTGCTTTCAAAATTTCGCCCTCTGTCTGTCAATATACTTTGAGGTTTACCATATTTGTAAATCCAATTGTTCATTAGCGTCTTCAAAATAGTTTTTTCATCTTGGTTTGCTGTAGCCGTTAAACTTATTATTCCTAATAAATACTTGCGTTGTTAGATAGAATATAAATGACAGAGATCTTCAAAGCGACAATGAATTTCAAGAAATTTTAATCAGCAGAATAGTAGGAATTCATATTCAAATGTTCACTCGACAAGGAGATGCAGAATTTGTATAAAAGTGGGTCACCTACGATCAGAGTGTTCAAATTAATCACTGTCACAAGAATTGAGATTTTAAAAACCAGTGTTATGAAGATTATCAACAGATGTATCAGAGTACCAGATATATAGCTGCTTTTGGAGAGAAATACGAACGATCTATAGAAGGAGATGACTCAAACAAATTGAAGATTTTTGCAAATCTCCTAGAATGCACCGTTTTTATGTATTAAAAAGAAAGGAAAAATTGATATATATATATATATATATAATCCTGTTTTTACACTATAGATACGTTCCTAAAAAATTCGTGTAAAAAAGATATTGGCTGAATGGGAAAATAGTAGATTGACTCCATACCTAAAAAGCAACAAAAGTACGATAAACCAACAAAAGTATAATAATAAATATAAAATAATCCTTGTTAGAGTTCACAAAAGAATTTATTTTTCGTGCTTACACATTTTAATTCATTAAATATATTATATAAAATATAAATAATGATCACACATATACGTTTGCGTAAGAATGCAATATCACTGCTATCACTCGAATTATTTTGTTCATCGTCTTGAAAAATTATTTTTGTATTATTATCACTAGTCTCCTGTGTTGATAATTCAGAAATCTTTAGAACGAAATCAGTTATTATAGATTGTGTTTGGTTTCGTGTTAAACCATTATAAAGTTCTCTACAGCTAAACGACTTTTCTTTTCAATTCTCAAAACCAAACTAAATTGCATAAAAAGTACATTACGTTTAGGGAATGCAATACCAGGATACAGGTCATTTTTTCCCGGTAATAAATACCGGTATTCGAAGATCCAATAAAATATTAATTTAAACAACAAAAAATGCATTTTACAGCTATATAAACTAGAATTTTTATTTTAACAAATAAACAAATAAATGCCGTTCTATTTACACGAAAAGACTTCAAAATCGGAGCACCCCCTATAAACTGCACATCACATAAATTTTTTAGTGTGAATTAATAAAGAAGCACCTAGTTTTGTTGTATCAGAATTATTTAAATCGTAGAAATTATAACATAGTAGTAGGTTGTATCAGAATTATTTAAATCGTAGAAAGAAAAGTACAGCAAAATTTTTATGATAAATATTAATTAATTTTGGTAAGTTTATTTATGCTAAATCCAAAGTTTGGTATTTTTATAAATATATAAATGTATGATATATTTTATTCATTACAATAAAATATTTTAGAATATGGAGTATATGAAATTTGTTCAACATTCAAAAGGCAGCGATGAAAATTCTATCTGGTTTTACTTTCTAAAAGAAAAGGGAAACTACGCAAAATACAAGAAGTGTGCTAATTTTATAAAAACCGGAGGGGACTCAACAAGCGGCCTCCACACACATCTAAAGACAAAACATGATATGAATTTACGGAAAGTGTTTGTGCTGAACCTGTAGGTAGATCTAGCTCCCAATGTGAGAAAGTGAATCCTCAAACCAAAATTACAAAATATTTCAGAAATAGTAAGGACGACTCACTAGCAGCTGTACTAGCAAGAATGACAGCGCGTGATGGTTTGCCATAAAGAGTATTTATCACATCTGACGATCTTAGGAAAATGACTTTCGATGAGTGAACCTCTCTAAGAAATCGTCGAGACATAAATATTAACCTTCATTCGGAAATTGTTTTTGGAATTTAGGACTTATACGCATCAATGGAAGTTTACCTGCAGTAAAATGTGTTGAGCTTTTGAGTGATAAATTGCATCATTATGGTTTGTCTTTAGAGAAGAATATCATTTGTTTAATAAATGATGGTGCAGCAGTTATGCAAAAAGTAGGCAAATTAGTACCGACTGCTCAGCAATTACGTTTGACTAATGCGATACAACTTGCGGTTGTCGATGTTCTATATAAAACAAGTACAACCGAAGATACAAACAATAGTCCGAATGAGTCAATTTACATGGATTCAGATTCCCAATTACCCAATGCAATAATTACGATGCCAGCGAAGGAGATGACTATGAGGATGACTTAGTAATGGAATACAATATACAGGGACGAGAATGAGATATTGAATAAATTTAACACTGAATTTTTTAAAAAATTATTTTTTTGAAAACTGGTTTTATCATTTTGCGATACCGAAATACCGGTAATTAGATTTCCTCCGGTATTGAATTCCCTAATTACGTTTTTACTTTATGTATATTTCGGGGAATCCCACCCAAAGATAAAACATACGCATATAATCGACATAATCTAACTGAATTTTAAAGAATATAATGCGAAGTTAAAATATATGTAAACATAATTTGTGAAAAATCAATATATAGAAAATTAATAGATCAAAAAACTCATAGAATATTGAAAATCGTGTTAAAACAAAGCAATTCTTGTAACAAGAGAAAAAAATTCTTTTTAATTCGTGTTTTTAATGTACAGTTATAGTATTTAATTTATTTTTAAACATGGTTTTGTGACGCCTTGTTATTTTATTGAGCGTAAGTCGCAATGGAAAAAGAATAAAAAATACTATATAGCGATAATTTACTATGGTAAATTATCGCTATACAAATATTGACAAATAAAAAAATACGATAAAAATTTCTGAAAACTGATTCAAAGCTTTTTCTGAAGATATTAAAGATACAAAAGATATTAAAGATATTCTTCCTGATTGAATACAAATCCACAAATTACTGATTCAAAGTTTTTCCTAAAGATATTAAAGATATTCTTCCTGATTGAATACAAATCCACAAATTACTGATTCAAAGTTTTTTTCTAAAGATATTAAAGATACAAAAGATATTAAAGATATTCTTCCTGATTGAAAAAAATCCACAAATTACTGATTCAAAGTTTTTCCTAAAGATATTAAAGATATTTTATCTTATCGAATATTTAAATTACTAATTCAAAGATTTCCCTAAAGATATCACCGAAAACAATTAATTAAGGTCCTTTTTATTATCTTTTAATAAAAGTTTGGTAGTTTAATTTTGTTTATTGTATATATAATCAGTGAAATTCTACATACATTCACCCCACCTGTCCCGAGACAGTTTATTTACTGGTGACTCGGCTGGGCTCTACAAATCTTCCTTGACATATACACATCTATAAACATAAATAATAAATATACATCACCGAACCTTTCAACAGTGTTAAATCAAATTCGGATATAAACAATTCGGGTAAAAACAATTCGTGTAAAAACAGAAATAATTATTAAGAAATAACCAAGAAAATCTGAATTAATGATTCCTCGAAATAAAATTGGTGTTAACTGTTATAAATTAAATTTGTAAAAAATATTTCTTAATTTTTGTATTTTAAAATAACTACTAAAAAACCTTGCAACTTTTTCCATTTCTGCATATAATTTATTTTTATTCTTATCTGAACGTTTTCTAGTGCGCTTGCTAGATTTAGTAATTCTAAATAATAGGGAATTTCAAATTAAAAAAATGAATGGAAAATCTCTTTCTTACTTGGTTTTTATATTAGAAAAATTTCTCGAATTCGATAAGATATTGTTTTTAGTTTCAATTGCAGTTTTCAATGATTCTGATTTTTGAACTTCAATTGTTTTTAAAGAATTAATTATGGTGTTTAAAGGTTGAAAGAGGTTTCTTATTTCTAGTATATATGACTTTATTAAGTGGAGAGAATAAAAATTTAATAATGATATATGATTAAAAAACATTGATTTAATAGTGTTTTCCATAAACATGTAAATTTTGATATTTCATAAAATGTGATAAAATTATTGGGTCAGAACTAACTGGTTTGAACAAATCAATTTTGAAAAAGCAACGGGTTGAATTAAAATATCTATCTTAACTGAGATTTTGCGTCATTTACAAATAATTCTATTGGGAAAGATGTTAAAAATGTTGATGCATTTTATCTGACACGTGATTAGACCTACAAAGTATTAGAACATTATAATAATATTTAGGGGCCCCAAAAGGTCATGGAAATTTTCGAATGAGTGTAAATTGTGTTCAACATGCCCAAATTTAGAAAATTTTCCAAGCACAAACCATTTTTCTCATGAAAGATTGTTTGACATCAACAGAAAATTCTTGATTAATATATTAAATTTAATCATTATACTGTGCAAATAAATTAAGTTTCAATGATGAAGAATGAAGAAATAATCATAGAAAGTTGTGATTTTTGAATTTCCGCGAGCTTTTGAGAAGGATAGGTACGACTATGCCAACTACAATCTTGACAATCTTCTGAAAATTCAGAACTGACCTGATGTATTATTTGAAGCTTAATGTTCGTTATATCTATATCTATATCTATACCTATATATATATAGATATATATAGAAGATATATATATAGATATATATATAATATATATAATAGATATATATATATATATATATATATATATATATATATATATATATAATATATATATATATATATAACATCATTTATGTTAATAACATCATTGAGCATTGCTTGATAATCTGGCACTTCATGTTACTGAAGACCATCTGACATCATCAATAAGCTTTCTATATATGAAAAATGGTTGATTTATAGAAAATTTCAGAAATGGTGGCAGATATACAGATTTTTTTAATTAAGTTCAAAATCTATTTTGATAATAGGTACAGAAATATTTTGACTTATAATTATTTTCTAATATTTTATTGAAAGTGTTTAATTTCTAAGTAAACCCAAGTAGTACTAAGTTAGTCATAAAAATATAAGGTAAATATAAAATTGAAATAATTACCCGAATTTCCCGATTTCCTTGAAATTTCTTGAATATTATTTACCTAAAATGTCCATTTTCAATAGCTACTTCATAATATAAGCAATACAAACCAATAATATGATTGATAATGTCAGAGTCCTATGTGTGATGACTACTCGTGAAGAAACTATGGCTATCAAGTCTGAAATCCTGGGATTTCGAGATTCGACAAAAATGTAAATTTACTTGAAATTTATTTAATATTTGTCCTTTTTATTTTATCGAATACAGATTATTTTCTATCGATATATTCAAAAAAAGTATTCACTAAACTGTATAGTAGTGCAAAATCATTATGTTGTGGGACGATTAGAATCAGTTAGTAGTTACATCAAATACTGAAGATAGTTTTTAAATTCAATGGTTAAGAATGAAAATAATTAAAATTTTGATTTTAAAAACACATTTGAAAATGATTATCATTGGATTCCAAAACAGAACAAATGGATTAAAAATAAAAAACCTTAACGATCCCTTAGAAACATCTGTGATATTAGTAGATGGTTGTAGTTTTTTTAATCGGAGTGAACTTTTTGAACTTTTTGTTTTAAGCTTCGTGTCAGTTTAAGCAAAATTTTGAATGCATTATGTTTTCTACAATTTTGTTTGAAACCTCAATAAAATCAATTTTGGTTCTTCGTAATTTTTAGATCATGAAATAGAAAGTTATATACGACATGGGCCTTGCGAATTATTAAATTTTAAAATATTAAATCTCAAAAATGTTATTATAAAGATTTAAAATATTAAATAAAAAATAAAAATTTTATCTCCAAATGAAAAGTAAATGAATAGAATTTAAAATGATGAAAAAGTAATTTGAAAGTAAACATATTTCACAAAAGGTTAACAACAACCGGATGTGGAAGTTGTAGCATTTGTATTCTTGGTGTTCTTGATATTCTTGGAACTATTTTTATGCCAGCCAGATTTATTATCTCCTCTGTGAATGTGCGAGCCACTGTCAGGCCAGGAAAGAAGAGAGAAAGATCAGACAAACAAAAAATGATCTACCTCAAACAAACTTATGCATGTTTACTTTCTACATCTGTTGGCCTGTAAACCGGATTGGAATCTATTCTCGCTACCACCGTCGCTAGTCAGATAAGTAAATCTAATCTGTCGTGCCACATGCATCTAGAGTATTTTCTCGTTGTCGGTTTTATCGATCTGTGAATTCACCATGGAAGGATCCGTTATATGGTTCTCGATTCGAAAAAGCCTAATGTCGCCTGGTTTTACTTCCTACTCGAATGAAATTATTGTACTTTCATGGTCGTTCGATAGCCAGTGCTGCATACGACTTATTTTATATTTGTGATGTTAATAAATTTATTGGTCTTATACTTTCTAATTTTAAATGTTTGATTTATCTGCCATGGCTTGATATTTGTTTCAATGGTCGGAGTGTTGCGGGGACAGTTGTCTTTAAACTAACCTTTCGACTGGTATGCTAGTAATTTTCCTTTAGTCGGAATTTATGGGTCCTGACGCACACTGGGCTCTCATGCCTTTCTCGCGAGGTTTGTTTAAATTAATATTGTTGATTAGTCTTTATGCTATGTTTAATCACAATTAAAGTTATATCTTATCTGCTCTAGTTCTTTTGGAATCACTTCTATTTTTTAAATCTCGTCGAATCTACTGTCGTTGCCTATTCGCCTTGTAGGTAAGTTTTATCAAGACTAAATAATGTATTGACTAGCTAATTCGATTTTAATTCTTATTCGTTTTATCTTTAGAATTGTGATTACTATTCGTCAAATTTAAAATGTTTGCCCCACTTTATTCACCAAACTTCAGCGAGACAAATTCTTAGTACTCTGTAAATAAGACCATATGTTTCACGACCAAACTAAAGGTTTTGCACAATTCCAAAGTTTTCCTATATAAATTAATCTTGTCTATTGAACAACGTAATTAACCAACTTACTTGTGGGAAGCGTGGTATTGTAGCTTGCGGGCTTCTTACTAGTAAGCTTATTCGGGTGTTAAGGCGTTCTACTCCCGACTCACCTTCGTCCACTGGGTACGGGAGTTTACATAGAAACGACCACAACATCCCGAGGTCCACATATGTCTAAAATTTATTGTCTTGCTGTTGTTGTGTGATGGCTGTGGGCCGGGAAATGTGTATAAGTTAATGTTGAATCGAAAATGATTCCATGACAAAAGTAAAAAATAAAATCATAAAAAGAAGTTTTAATTAATTATGATGCCACAATATAAATAAAACTGAACCATAATAGCAGTATGCAAACCATAAAGTCACATCTATTTACTATCCTTTTCTTCAGAAAAATCTTTAAGAGTTTTTGGGATAATATTCATTGAATTCTCACTAAAATACGTTTGTTTATATACCGTGATTTTGGTGTGCTTGTGTGTATGGTTTAGTGCATTAAAACAAATTCGAATTCTTTTAAATCAATTTATTTTCTGTTTTAATATTTATCAATTTTAATGGCGATTTTTGAATATATAATTAATTTCAATTAATTTCATTTTTATTAATTGCAACTCCATGTCGGATTTTACTATTTTTCTAGAATATTCTACTATTTTTTAATTTCTATTTCTTTTATTTTCTAAATTATTTTATATAAATATTTTTGTCTAATTGTTATTTCCATTTATCGTCATGAATATTAACTTTGTTATTTATGCTTGTTATTTTTATGTTTCTTTCGTCTTATACTCCTTGCTTTTAGTGCTGTGTTTGCTTCTTTGATCGTGTTTATTCTGTGTCTTTTCATGTTTATATTTTTAATCAACTTGGGCTGTTTTCGTGCTGTATTCGGCGCATTCTGGTAACGATTCCTCGTTTATTTTTTTAGCTAAAATAAGTTTTTGTCCAATTCAGAAAGAAACAGTAACTCAAAAAGGTCGGATTCAAGTTATTTAAAGTCAATTATGAAATACTATTTTAATTTAGGTTTACCTATGCTTATTTCATATTATCAAAGCATACAAGTGGTAAGACTTTAACTTTTGAAGTCTCATGTAATTTTTAGAAGAAAGTAGATCCGAGTATATTATATATACTATTTGGATAAAAGCTAGAATTAGAATTAAAGTAAATTTGACTTGAGTATCGAATGAATTTTAATTTGAACTTCTCAAAGTTTAATTTTACCACATTCTTAATTTACAACTCTCATTTCTTGACAATCTGCACTTGAGGATAAAGTTAACCCGTATTTAGAAAAGAATTTTATAGGCATGAATAAAGTTTTGATAACTTTGAAACGATATTATTAAAAATTATACTACTAATATAAAGCATTGGTTAATAGTTTAAACTCTGTAAATTGTTTATATCTATAAAATTCTTCCGAAACCTGAGTAATGGAAACTAATGGAAAACAAAATTAAGAAATATCATCAAAACTGATATATCTTGACATTATCAATATAATTATTGTTTCATGCCGCTAACGTATTTATTACATCCGATATTCAATTAGAACAAGTGAAATAAATAATTCGTACATTTACCAACTATTTCACTTTATTGTTACGTATCATCCGTTTTGTTATCGATAAATTATTTCATATTATTTCAGATAATTAATTTATTAATGATTTTCCATAATTACACTTGGTTCCTTCTATATTCAATCATGCACTTATTTTACAATTATGTTCTCGGTGTGTAATCCTTAACCATTAATTTCAACCCTTACAAATTTTTCCCGTTTCAAATTCATTTGATTATTTCAATTATTTTATTTTACTTCAATTTCAGTGAAATAGTAAATTGACAATTACAAATCTGATTACAAGTGTACTTTAGTCAACATTAATGAATTAAATAATATAAATTTTATTGACTAAACACAAATATAACCTTGTTTTCCGATCAATTTTACACTAATCCAATAATTAGTCAATTTACAATCACTGAGATTTTTAAACCATATGGGAAATCAGCGCTATTAGATCACGTGCCTAGGATTAATTGGTCTCGCAATTGCCCTCGCTTTCATTTCATTTTGTTTAATCGACAAATAAATTGATTTCAGAAAGGTTTCATTTTTATTTAACGTTAATATTAAAATTTGGCTTTTACATTAACGCTGCTTGATCATCGTAGTTCCCACTTTCTTTAAAATTATAATCTTCTCCACTGTCCACTATTTTGAATAATATTTGACTTATTTTATTCAATATTGTCGAATTGTTTCAACCTGGTTTTTCAATTTACAGTTAAATTGCTACTTTCAGCATTAAGAATTTACTGTGGGAAATAACCAATTAGAAACAAACGGTATTATCTCGCCAAGTCATTGACGTTTGTTGTTGTTTTCATTATATTCATTATATTCATTAGAATTTTGACTTTCATCAGGGTAATTAAAATAATTTTACAATACTAAAACAATAGTAATTTGAACTAACGAAAATATTTCTGGCACTAATTATAATAATGGCAAATTTCATAACTTAAACGTAAATCCACGACAAGTTTATGATAATGCCATAAAAATTAAATGATTCTTGAAAGCAATATGTTTGATTATTGTTTAACAAGTCGGATAGTTTCTGACTCCTGGTGTCCTTTTCCAATCAAATAACTAAAACCCAACACAAAACTTTATTCAATCTTCATCAAAATTACAAGTAGTGACAAGATTTGCACCTATCTTTCGTCGACAATCGTTATCCTAAAACATACTGCCCAAGGGAAAATCACCTTTCTGGTACGATACGTTAGTGTTCCTTAGATTTACTTGAATTATCTTCTATTTGAGTCTCTTTGATTTCGTAAGTCCTCGCTAATTTTGTTTCGCCGACCAACTGGCAATTCATATCTTTCCAGCCTTTTCTTTTATACTTTTATCAATATTACATTAATTCTTCCGGGGATTACCGATATTTCTCTAGCGCATTGGTTACCCGTTATTTTGATCTTCTGTGAGGCATTATTTGTTATCCTACAATTTCCTTCCTGCACAGCCGCTTGGTCGAATTCGCTCCATTTTCTAATTATTCGGGTCTTGGTGCGCTCTGATTTTTCCTCATAGCTCCGGTTTCCCGCTGTCCCTAGCTTCTCATTAGCTCTGGTTTTCAATTAGCAATTAATTAATTTCTAATTAGTTTGTTATTTTATTATAACTTTTTCTAGGGACCCCTCACTAAATTTTTATTGTTGTTTCTGAATTTGTTTCATGATTTCGCGTTCAACCATACCCATTTCCACGATTGATATTAATTTTTCCATTTTATTAATTTTTTGCACTTTTGTGATTTTGGTGTTTTTTTTAATTTTTATTCCGTTTTATTTTGTGCTTTTATACATTAACAAACATATATAAAAACTTAGGAAAAAAGAAATCATAAAATGAAAATATAGGCTTTTCGTTATCTGTTCGCTATCAGTGTGATTTTTGCATTTAACTTCATACATAATCTATTTATTATTATATAAAGCAGATATAGTCAAACGAGGGAGAATAAAGAAAACTTTTTATACGATTTTAACGTGATTATGTTATAATTATGTAGGAGACAAAGAATGTTCTAGTATAAATTGCAGTGTTTGGTATCAGCGTGTCTAAAGATTTCACATGCTATCATATTAGTAGCACTGTGTGATACTATAATGCATTAAAGAACTTGAAGTATATTATTGACGATAGCGACATTGGCCCAATTCTTCGCAAATTGCACTTATTATCAAGTAACGACGAATAATTATGTAACTAAATGTCATATCTTTATTTCTACAGATGTATTTTGCTTACAACATTTATTTTAACAAATGAATTATGCTTTATTGATCAATAAAATAACATGCATATATCGCTCTTATGCATATCAAAACTTTTACAGTTTTAAGCATTTCCTTACACTATTTTTAAACTAAATATAATTTTTTATTTCTACTTACTCGATTTTCGGATAACATGGAAGGTATCCTTAATTTTACTATAGGAAACCGTGTAAAAAAGGAGTTTGGTGTATTATATTATTTATTTCTGCATAGTTAATTGTGTATCAATAAGGTGATATAATATGATATACATTTATCCATATTATATTTATTGTACTAAGCTGGTTTTCAATAGATACTTGAAATCCAATATTTTAACAATAGACATTTTGAATGTTATGACCCATTTCTAACTTTACAGAAATAAATAATATATGACAATAAATGTCTCCCTTATTTTAACTCGTTTGATGAATTATACTTTCATTGGAGTTATTTTGCATTCTAATTGACCTCAATTAAAAAATTAATATATTTAAATGAAATATCAATACTGAATATGTATAATTCTTTATTAGATGATTAACTCGATCTTGAACCTGTGTCAGAGTTAAATAGAAGTAATTCGAAATTATAACTATTTGATTGTAAGAAATAATAGGCTTTTGTTAGAAATTTTTGATAAAACATTGAAGAACACTTTTACGAAATATACAATCTCTTGAAGTAGCATTGTAGTGTGTTGTAAATTTTTATTTGTAATTAGGATTTATGATTGTTATTTTTATTGTTGTTGATTATGTTGTAAAACAATTATACTATCATAACTTCTTTCCATTTTCACCTCTGATTTCTTTTCAATTAACATTATATTATCCACTTTATTTGATTCAAAATAAATTAAATAAACTAAACTCAGCAATTTAAAAAATATTTTTCCTTTTCAAATTATTTGCAAAACATCAATCGAAACAAAATTCCTTTCTTTTAACAAAGACTAATTTCATCGGGGTTTTCTGGAAATTTATCTTTTTAATTTTATTTTGTATTTACTGAATGAACTATTAAATGATGTCAGATGTTACTAAAATATCTTCTAAGTTGTT
Source organism: Schmidtea polychroa (assembly GCA_959609185.1). Lineage (NCBI taxonomy): Eukaryota > Metazoa > Platyhelminthes > Tricladida > Dugesiidae > Schmidtea > Schmidtea polychroa. The sequence continues at coordinate 27,722 of CAUHTR010007486.1, read as the reverse complement.
TTGAAAAAACATTTTCAGTAGTTCAACTCATATTATTTATCACAATATTGTTTAATATTTAATATTTCAACATTGAATCAAATAATCTCAAAACAATTTATCAGAATTGAATATTAAAATTCAAATCGAATTAATTTTTTTATTTCCATATTTTACAATTAAAATCTTATTTTTTAATTTTACTTTTTTATGACTTAATTTTGAATCAACTCATTTTAAAATATTTATCCAAAGAATTTAATAATTAAATAGAATAAATATTCTTTCAACTACAGTGTAATTTGTATAAGATGGAAATTTCTTTTTAAATATATCTAATGCAGGGGTCTCAAACACGCGGCCCGCGGGCCGCATGCGGCCCGCTGCGTTACATTTGGCGGCCCGCAACGAAAAAACATAGATTTGTAATTTAACCAAACTTATTTAACAATTAAAATCATAATTGGCTGTATAAATTAAAACTACTCTTTTTAATTATTTTTATTTATACATATGACGTCTAGTACAATTTAATAATGGCTTTATTACGTCTTTCTTATGAATCTTATCGAAAACAGTTTATTTATTTAAAAATTATTGATTTTATTATTTAAATTATTTAAATTAAAAAAATATAAGTTATATTAAAAATACATATATTTTACATAATTTAAATTTTTGATTATTTTAATTTAATGTTATTTCAATCAACAAATAATAATTGGCATATTTAAAATTTTTTATACCCATCACAAAATGACTTCGTTATCTAGAAAAAGAAAACTCGTTGATGAAAGAAGGGTTTTCCAAGAGAAGTGGGAGAATTTATATTTTTTCACAGAGGCGAGAGATAAAATTCAGTGCCTTATATGCCAGCAGACTATCGCAGTACCAAAGGAGTTCAACCTTCGCCGGCACTACGACACTATGCATCGTGAAAAATATGATAAATATACTGGAAAAATTCGAGATGAAAAAGTTAACCAGCTTAAAATAGGATTTGATAAGCAACTAAACTTTTTTTCGAATTTAAGCCAATTTGCAGAAAATTCAGTAAAAACAAGTTTTGAGCTAAGCCTGATGATAGCTGAATCATCGCGACCTTTCACAGAAGGTCCATTCATAAAAGAATGTTTTTTGAAGACCATCGAAATTTTAATTCCTGATAAAAAGAAACTATTCGAAAGCATAAGTCTGTCTGCTAATACAGTTGCAAGCAGAATAACCGATTTAGCAGATAATGTGAAAAAACAATTTATTGAAAAGGCTGGAGATTTTGAAGCATTTTCGATCGCTCTTGATGAGAGTACTGATTTGGTAGATACTTCACAGTGCGCAATTTTATAAGAGGAGTGGACAGAAAATTTAATGTAACGGAAGAATTTCTAGACTTGGTACCATTGAAGAATACCACAACGGGACGTGATTTATTTAAAGGATTGGAAGATTGTCTTGAAAAAGCTGGATTACCATGGAACAAACTTGTATCAATGGTCACGGATGGAGCGCCAGCTATGTGTTCACAAACAATCGGTGTTGTTGGATTGGTGAAGACCAAACTACAAAGCCTCAATATACCAAATAATAATTTCACTAGCTTACATTGCATTGTGCACCAAGAAGCTCTGTGTAGCAAAAGTATTAAAATGATGGGTGTCATGGATGTGGTTGTGAAAACGGTCAATTTTATACGTTCACGAGGCCTAAATCACCGACAGTTCACTTCTTTCCTAGCAAGTATAGAAAGCGAATATCAGGAAATTCTTTATTACACCGAAGTTAGATGGATGAGTCGAGGAAATGTGCTGAATCGTTTTTTTGCACTTAGAGAAGAGATTTATTCTTTCATGAAACTCAAAAAGAATGAGGTTCCACAGCTTACTGATGCCAAGTTTATTTGCGACCTTGCCTTTCTGACAGATTAACTGGTCATTTGAATGCATTAAATTTAAAACTTCAGGGCAAAAGACAAGTCATTACACAGATGTATGACAGTGTTAAATCATTCAAAGTCAAATTGTCTTTATTTCAAAGACAGCTTATTGTAGGCAACTTAGCCCATTTCTCAACTTTGAATTCCTTAGGAAAAGTCGAAAACCAATCCCTGAAAGAATATGCAGATATAATTTCAGATTTGCATCAACAATTTGTTTTACGTTTTAACGATTTTAAGGCACTTGAACCACATTTTCAGCTTTTTGCAACACCATTCGCCGTTGAGATTGAAAATATAGCAGAGGAACTGCAGATGGAATTAGTAGATCTTCAGTGTGATTCCATATTGAAGCAAAAGTATTCAGATGTTGGAATTCTAGAATTTTATCAGTTTGTTTCAAAAGAAAGGTTTCCTATGTTACTTTCTGCTGCTGCAAGGATGATAGCAATGTTTGGAAGTACGTATGTTTGCGAACAATTTTTCTCTTCCATGAAAATTATCAAATCGCCATTAAGATCTAGGCTTACTGATGAACATCTGCAAGCATCTCTAAGACTGGTTTCATCACAGGACATTAAACCTAACATTGATGCCTTGGTGATGCTAAACGATGCCAGGTAAGTGGGCAAAACATGGATTGATTTCACAGTAACATTAATTTTAGTATTTTAATGTAAGAAAGCAGCATAATGAATGCTAAAATATTAAAATAAAATGTTTTTTAGTTTTGTTGAGTTTTTAATTAAATAAATATTAACGTCGGTGTTTCAGACTCCACATGTTCTGGAAAACAATTATTTATGTTGCGGCCCGCCTGCTCATGATACTAGTCTAATGCGGCCCGCAGGCCAGTTTGAGTTTGAGACCCCTGATCTAATGGATATTAAAAATTAAATGTACCAATAATTATTAGAAATAGTAAAGAAAGCTAAAAATTTGAAACCGAAAACGCCAAATATTTAAACAATATTCAAACTAAGATTTTTATTAATATTATTAATGCAGATAAACAAATGATTAACTGAATTAATTATTATTAATTTTAGAAAAAAATTGAATAAATAGACATTCTTTGTTCACAAAATATGAACTATTTTTGTAATTTTATAAGGCTGGTAGCTATTTTTATATTAGATAATTTATAATACTAATAAAACAAAATTAAACCAAATAATAACTAACCATAAAATAAGTCGCTCCACTTGGAGAAACGATACTTCATATGCTAAAATACCTTTTTTATAAAATGCGCTGTTTATGCTGTAGTTTATGATTTAAAAACTTATTTTTAATTTTAATTATTTTTGACTTAAATTCATTTTAAACTATTCCAACAAATCATCCGAAATAATTAACTCTGCCGAAAACACCTCATAAATGCAAAGGTCATACTAATAAATCATCAATTATAAATGAATTTAAGCCAAAAGTTTGTGTAACGATCTGTAAACATGTAAATTATTTTGCATTGGGATTAAACAGTTTAAAAAAATTTAATAATTCAAATTACTTTATTCATTATAGAGACTAATTTTTGATTGAGGAAATTTATTCTTTTTCTAAAATGAAATTATCTTATAAAGTAAAAATTAACTAAAATATTCTTTCTAAATAGTATATTATATATATTATTTCATTTCCAGTAATAACCAACAATGATATTTTAGGAAAAATGTTTTGTAATATTAAGTGCATTTTGAAAGGAAAATCAACTATCTAAAATTTAGATTCTAAATGCATAATTCTCTATGTATGCATGTGAATGAGTGATTATGACATAACTGTTAATTAAAATCACAAAATGGCAAATTTGATTATAACTTTTAATTTTGATCGACAACACGGTATTTTCATTTTAATGTTATCTGAAATTCAACTTTCCTCTATCGAATGATGCATAATTTGTCCAATGTGGACCATTAATTCTTTTTCAACTGTTATAACTGTTATCTACTATATAATAATCTATGCATGTATGTGAGTGAGTTAATGAGTGATTATTGTATAACGCTTTGATGGCGCTGTCTTTTTTCAACTGGAAATATTAAAAGCGAAATTGATCGTTATTTTTACAATTCCTTATGTTACTCATTTTTTGGTCTATTTTTTTTTAATTTAAATTTTATTTAATTTAAATTTCATTTCCAGTCATCTTGGCGTTTGCTATGACAATCAATAAGACACAAGATCAATCTTTTCACCATTTTGAAGTTTTATTGCCGAATTATTTATTTACCTACTCTTTTTATCAAGGTTCTATTGGAGGTGATCAAACTTATACCGAGTATATTGTCATTAAAAAGTTATCGAATTAAAATAAATATGAATTTTTTTGAATATACAAATCTATGAAGAATTATGTATTTGGATTGATAATATGATTAGGCCATTTTGGCGGGTTAAAGCTAGTATTATAATAATAGGGTATTATATATGGCTAATTCTGACTACCAATGTCTGTGTGCGCAGAAGTGGATATTTGTCAAAAAAGCTTATTATTATTTAATTTTTGCTCTGGATCTTTATGATCAATTCGATTCCTACTGGCTTTATTGTTACCTAAAGTGTCGTAATTCGAATTCCTCTAGTTTCAAAACATGTTTTTTATCGTTGGAGTTCAATTGCTTTTTTTGAAGAATAATTGACGATGGATCTGTTATGTGCAAAGCCAGATTTGAAGATGATGATGCGACCAAGAGCTGTTTTCCGTCTATTATTGGAAGATCTCGTTATCAAGGTGATATGATTGAAATGGACCAGAAAGATAGCTACATAGGAAAACTGCCGAAATATATCGTAATACGAATGTTTGAGTAGTGCTTTATTATTATTTATGTTTATTGAACACTAGTTGAGGTACCCGATATTAGTCAAGATAATTTGATAGTATGCATCTCACCGAAGATACAACAATGTCACTTGAATCATTGTCTAGTTAATGATATTTTCCGTATTATTGGTTACTTTTAATAAAATAAAAGCTACTTCCCAAAGAACTTCTCCTTTTAGGTCGCTTTTTGTGATATTGTTGACAATTTTTTTTTATCTTCTCATCATAAACTAAATTTATTTTTACATTACTATTTAACATATTTACTATTAAAGTTATATATATATATTCAATATTTTGTTTTTTATTATATATTTAAAGGATTGATGGCACAAAAAGTATCAATTTGATATCTAAGCATAGTATTGTACTGTATAATGTGTAGATAATATACACCAATCCCTCGAATTACGCGGTACCCATTTTACGCAGTCATAAAAAATAATATTTTTTTAATGAAATCAAACATATTTGGTGGCAAGTGTCTCAAATGCATATATCGCATAAGATTACTCACATTTCAGCGACCAGACGTCTCTAACTCACTCCATTACGCGTGCGGTGCGTCAAATATTGTGTTGTGAAGTGCACGTGTTTCGCTCAAGATTTTTTTTGTTTATACACCCAATTCCGAAATTTTTCATGCATTTTTTATTGTGTTTTATGTTGGTATGTTCAATCATTTTTCTCTAACCTTCACAATTCCTATAATAAAGTTATTAAATTTCGGAACAATAAATTTCTACACACAGGTAAGTTTGTGTGTACTATACAATACTATAAATTTATTGATTTTTTTTTAGATTATAGAAGTTACTAAATATTGGAATTAGGTGTAATATAATTTAAATAAATATTAAAAAGTGTGTACATTTGAAAACTATTCAATTAATTTACTATGAATTTTGTTTACTTTAAGTCAAATATAATTATGTATTTTTTAGCCCAATGCATGTTATAAATTTTACAATTTAAAATTTAAATGTCGATTTTTTAAATCTATTTCTAAATAAAATTGTATTATTTTTATGCCTCGTTTTACGCGAGTTTCTGGAGCCTATGAATATGAACTCGAAGTCTCGATTTACGCAGATTTTCTGAAACCTATCTATCATTTTTGTATGAATTCGAAATCTCGATTTACGAGGTTTCGATTTGCGCGTTAGTTTCTTGAATAACCGTAAACAAATTTTGGGAAAAGGAAATAATCCCAAAACCACGATACGAAGTCGTGGAAGAAACCATAAATAATGGTAGTCCAGGCACAGGGAACATGACAAGCATGATCCTGATGTTTCTGGTAATGATTGGCATATTAAAACAAACTAATTCACAGACAGTGTTTGACTGTAGTAATCCCAAACTATCTCGGATATATTCGCTAGTAAATGCAATTGAGTGCAAAGAGGCGTATCCAGAGAAGGTTCATCAAGGGGAAAAGGTAGAATATTACGTCTACCAAGAGAGTGAATTTTATAGAACTACGATAAAGGAATGTAGAATTCAGAGAGCTACATTTGAATATTATTGCAGTAGTAATAGCTATTCTGCTTTCCTACCCGCAACATTAATTCCAAGGCCGGTAAACATAATGCCCGAAGATTGCCTAGATGCATTCCGGAAAGGAAGTGTGAGGATAGATAACGAGGTNCATAGGTTCCCAACCTGTGGTACGCGTACCACTAGTGGTACGAATTGATAATTTTGGTGGTACGCCAAGAGTTTTGTACTTTTAAAAATCTTATATTTTATGCTAAGATAACAAAAAAAATTAATCAAGCTATAAATTCGTATATTCTTCTGATAGAACGATACATACCCAACATTCAGAAAAATATGCGTAGTTAAAAGAAAAATATTTTTAGTACTAACACGTTCGAACAAATCCAGAAATATACTATTAGGTTTAGCTTTTATTTTAATTTACAAAGCAAGCTGGGGTGTGATAAATTTGTATCCATCTTATTAAGAAATAGTTCATAAGTAAATTATTATTTTTTAGATTTTTCAAAAAGAAAAAAATATTTCTATCCGGATTCGAACCAGCCCCCGAAGTTAAGGTCTTACCAAATTTTTTTACCAATTGATAATGAAAAATTTTGCCGATAACAATGAAAATTTAAGTTCATATAGCGAAGAAGAGGAAATCTTTGAAAAGACAAATTGTGTGCAGAAAAAAAAGCATAAAAAGAAAGAGAAAGTAGCCAGGCTCTATAATCCAGAATACTTAAGCTATGGATTTTCAATTAAATCTGGCTCAGAGTCTTTTCCGATTCCGCAGTGTGTTATCTGTTTCGAAACTTTATCAAATGGATGCATGAAACCATCACTTTTAAAAAGGCATTTCTCAACTAAGCATCCGGAACTAAAAGATAGGCCTTCGGAATATTTTCAAAGGAGGGTTGCGGAACTGGGCCTTCAAAAAGCTTTTATGACATCTTTCAGCAATTTAAACACAAATTATGTTCGGGCTTCATATTTAGCGAGCTTACATATAGCAAAATGTGGAAAGGCACATACAATTGGTGAAACTTTATTGCTGCCTGTTGCTAAAGATATCGTAAGATCAGTATTTGGCGAAAATTCAGCGAAGGAAATCGAAAAAATCTCATTGTCGAACAAACACGGTAAAGTCACGAATAGACGATATGGCAAATCAGATAGAAAAAATTTTAATCTGCAGATTAAAAGACTGTTGGTTTTTTTCTTTGCAGCTTGACGAAAGTACCGACGTTTCAAATTTGGCTCAATTACTTGTCTATGTTCGATTTGATTTTATGAAACGAAATACACGAAGAAATGCTTTTTGTAAAACTTTGAAAATGAGAACAACATCTAATGAAATTTTTAACATACTTACTGGTTACTTTGCTGAAAATGAAATAGACTGGAATAAATGTGTAGGGATTTGCACAGATGGTGCTCGAACCATGATTGGAAGCTTATCTGGGGTAGTTACAAGAATTAAAGAAGTTGCTCCGTTATGTATTTCTACGCATTGTATAATTCATCGTGAATCTTTGGCGGCAAAAAATATGCCCGATCCCTTGATAACAGTTCTAACGAAGCCGTAAAAACGATAAATTTCATAAAGTCTCGAGCACTTAATTCCCGATTATTTTCAATTCTATGCAGTGAGAAGGGAAGTGACCATACCACACTGTTGCTGCATACTGAAGTCCGGTGGCTTTCAAGAGGAAAAGTTTTAAGTCGACTATTTGAATTGCGAAATGAGGTAAAAATCTTTCTTAAAACTTCCCAAGAGCGAAACGATATTAATTTTACAAATGAAATTTGGTTGTCTAGGCTTGCATACTTATCAGATATTTTTGCTAGGCTGAATGAATTAAATTTAAGCTTACAAGGCGCAAACAATTCGGTGTTTGATCTCAACGACAAGATATTAGCATTTAAGAGAAAATTAAGGTTAATATTGCAACAGATTGAAAAAGGAGATATTTCAATGCTTTTTTCTTTAAGCGCCTTTGTTGATGAAAACAAAATTTCTGTTTCTGAGCAAGTATTGGCCGATATTAATCAACATATCATATCCATGTTACAATCCTTTGAAAAGTATTTCCCGGAAAACGTTATTTCTCAAAATTGGATTCGAAATCCCTTCGCATTCCAATTTGATATCCCAGATAATGTTAATGATAAGGAATCTTTTATTGATCTAATTAGCGATGGCAATTTAAAAATTAAATTCAATAACTCTAATTTGTGCTCATTTTGGCTTTCCATTCGTAAAGAATATCCTGAATTGTCAAGTCAAGCTATTAAATTTTTAATGACATTTAGTACTACGTATTTGTGTGAAACTGGATTTTCAACCATGTCAGCGATAAAAAATAAATACAGATCATTGCTTAGTATAGAATCTGATCTTCGTCTCAAATTGTCGAAAATTTCACCAGATATTTCCATGTTAGTTAGGAATAAACAAGCTCAACCATCTCACTAAATAAAATAAAAATATTATGAGCAAAAAATTTTTGGTTTTTTTTGTTTGATTTTTTTTCTTAACCACAAAGAAATTTAGATTTAAAAAAAGCCCCCCAAATTTTTTACGTGGTACTCAAAAATTATTTTTATTTTTAGTGGTACGAAACCCAAAAAAGGTTGGGAACCGCTGGTCTACATAAAAACATTGTATTCACATGTGAAACGGAGAAAAAATCATCGCTTGCTTTCTTGGTTCTGTTAATACAACGCAAAGAGAAACACTATGAGACAGAGATTTATAGAAAACCAACTAATACTGGTCTCTATACTTCATCCGAAAGTTTTTGTGAATTCAAGTATAAAAGAAATATGGTGAAGGGTTTGATTTATCGTTCATGGTTTTTGTCTTCTACTTTTGAAAATTCAGTAAAAAGTGTTGACAAATTGATTGAAATGTTAATGAAGAACGGTTATTCAAAATCCTTTTTATTAATTATAGTAAAAGAGACTGTTGACAAATTTATTAAAAATCCCAAGATCCATGTTTGAGAAATTCTGGGTGTAATGTTGTTGAGGTGTGTGAGTCTGATGAGTCAAATAAACTAAATAATGTGAGCAAGGATGATGAGCCTAAATTTGTGTTAGTATTGCCTTACTCAGAAGGTTTTAAGGATTATAAAGTAAAGATAAGAAAGCAGTTAGGAAATTTAAATTATAGGATAGTGTAACTTCATGGAAAGTACGCAATATGTTTATTAATTAAGTCAAAAACTCCGGTTGAATTGTTTTCCGATCTCGTTTATCAGTTTACATGTAATGGGTGTAATGCCACATACATTGGAGAGAATTCCCGTCATCTCTGTATTCGAGCTCGAGAACATGGTAGACCGAAGGCTTTGACCCATATTGGTGAGCACAATAGGGGCTGTAAGATTAAAATAGGTATGTCTGATTTTAAAATGTTATTAAAAAAATTTCGATAATTATTGGGAACGTGTGATTTGTGAGGCGTTGTTGATAAAGTCATTGAATCCAAAAATTAATGTGCAGAATGCAGTACATACTTGTATTTTAAATGTTTTTAAATAAATCTTTTTTCTTGTATATTGTATGTATTGATTGTTGTGTTAAATTAAATAATTAATAAAAATTTTTTAAATTATTGGATTAAATTTTGAATGTTTAAAATTTTTAAAAAAACAATATATTAATTTAATTTTAAATTTTAAATTTTAAAAATAATTAAATATTTTTATTAAATAAAAAAGTTTTTATAAAATTAATAAATTTGTTTAAAATCCATAAATTACATAGTTATTATATTCCACCTGATGATGACAGAAAAACTGTCGAAATATATCGTGAAAAGAATGTTTGATTGGCGTTATCTTATAATGATAATAATAATAATAATAATAATAATAATAATAATAATAATAATAATAATAATAATAATAATAATAATAATAATAATAATAATAATAATAATAATAATAATAATAATAATAATAATAATCATAATAATAATAATAATAATAATAATAATAATAATAATAATAATAATAATAATAATAGTAATAATAATAATAATTGCTTTGCTTTCTATTTGAGGTAAAAGTTAATTTTTTAATTATATTAGTTTCAATAGTTTTTTCTAAAAAAAATATTATATTATTATTATTATTATTGACAAGGACTATCTTATAGTCGAAAATATTTTCATTAAATACATTATTAATAATAGTTTTTTCTAAAAAAAATATTACATTATTATTATTATTATAATTATTATTATTATTATTATTATTATTATTATTATTATTATTATTATTATTATTATTATTATTATTATTATTATTATTATTATTATTATTATTATTATTATTATTATTATTATTATTATTATTATTATTATTATTATTATTATTATTATTATTATTATTATTATTATTATTATAAGATAACGCCAATCAAACATTCTTTTCACGATATATTTCGACAGTTTTTCTGTCATCATCAGGTGGAATATAATAACTATGTAATTTATGGATTTTAAACAAATTGCTTTGCTTTCTATTTGAGGTAAAAGTTAATTTTTTAAATATATTAGTTTCAATAGTTTTTTCTAAAAAAATATTATATTATTATTATTATTATAATTATATTATTATTATTATTATTATTATTATTATTATTATTATTATTATAATTATTATTATTATTATAATTATTATTATTATTATTGACTTTTGTTTTGAATAATAACCGTTTTTTCCATTTCAATAGCATAAGATAATGCCATCATTGAACAACCTAATGGTCGCCTCTCAGCCCATTGGGAATAGAGTTGATCAATATCCGCAATAGAAGAACATATGATATCACAAGGCATTTCATGTCCCATTTTAGATTTAAATCGAGCTGCTTTTTTTTGCTTTTCTTTTTGCATATCTATCGATTTCATTAAGCCAATTTTTAACATTGTTAAACGAATCTTGATCGGTAACATCAAACACAACAATAATTCCATGAGCTCCTCTGGAATAAGACGAGGTTATAGTTCCAAATCTTTCTTGACCTGCTGTATCCCATATTTGCCATTTCATAGTTTCACCATTTTCAGTATAAGAATCATCTGCAGTTTTGACTAAACAGTCACACTCTGGATTCATTTAATTATTTCCAACGTCCGGTTTCAAAACAAAAATAGCTATTTTATTCCAACGAATTCCAGAAATTTCACCCAGCAAAACAAATTCACAAAAATCCAATCTAATTTAATAATCTACAAAATTAATATCTACTAAAATCAATATAAAACTTACAATCCACAAATCACACTACAAATCCACTTCTTGCGTCTGTGTGCGCACACCACCCATGCTCGAACAAAACCAGACCGCGCACACAGACGCGAACCAAAAGAAGCATGCAACAAACTGTCAGTCAGAGGCAATCCCCCTCTGACTGGTCGAAACAACTATCTTATAGTCGAAAATATTTTCATTAAATACATTATTTGCAGCAAAAGGCTTAAATCATCATTTTATTGTTTTAAATAATATATGCTGCTAACAAGAAATCATCACTTTATTATTATTATTAATATTATTATTATTACTATTATTAGTACAATTATTTTTATTTATTTTATTATTATGTTATCATATTTAACAAACAATAAATTTTAAAATGAATTTAATGCATTAAATTATAATAAAATCATGAAGATTTAATTGGCATTCAGAGATTTATATATAATGTTGTTTTATTTCAATTTTATTTAAATTAAAATTTTATATTTCAAATTTTGGAAAGGAAATAAATAAAAAGGAAATTTAAAGTAATAAATGTGAAAATTAAGGGAAAATTTCATCAAAATTATATAAATCATAGGAAATTATTTAAAATATATAGTTTTTATTAAATAAAATTAAATAAAATTATTTAAATATTTTATAATATTATATGATACAAAGATAATACTGCTTATAATATAATAATAATAATAATAATAATAATAATAATAATAATAATAATAATAATAATAATAATAATAATAATATAATAATAATAATAATAATAATAATAATAATATTTCTTTATATCATATTATTGTTGAATTGATTTACTCATGGCTATAGAAATCTCAAAAACATCGAACCATGATATTTATCACGAATACCATCGGATTTTGCAATGCTCTTTTCTATCCATTTTTATATGCTGGACATAACAAGAAATTTAAACAAGGTATTAGTTAATAAAAGAATGTATTTATCTTAAACAATTTTCAATATTTCTTAAATATTTTGATATTACAGGGTTTCCTGATCTACTTAATAATAGTTCCAATCTTTTTAATAATTGTTAATATTTCGTTAATTATTAATGACGAAATCTCGTTAGTTCCGAAAAAGACATTCATGCTGTCATTTTTATTATGGACAATTCCAGGATGCATCAAAGTAAAAAATTAAAATATAAAAGAAAATATATGATTGGTTAATAAAAATGTTTTAAATTGTAAATAATTAGAAATTAAATGCTTATGTAAATTTTAAATATTATCAAATGTGCTATGTCTTCCCGGGAACTATTTAAGGGTAATATTTCCTATGTGTAACGGCAGTTAAAGACATTTTAAGTAACAATATGTAATAACCTAATATGTTACATTTATGTTATCATTATTTTAAGTATTGTAACAATTAAAAAGAAAAGTTTAATTTTAAAGAAATTTTTCTTTTACTGGGATATTTCAATAAATATTGTTATTATTGATCTTTAGAAAAAAATATTTTATAAAATAATTTTAAAAACTTTTCTATAAAATGAATGTATTGTATATTAATTATAATTTAAAGTTTATTAAAAGTAACAAAATAAAAGAATTGAAATGTATCCAGTTTCAATCACAGCTCTGTTTGATAATATTGAAATTATAGACTACTAAATTAGTTGGAATATTGAAAATTGAGGATGGTTTAAACCAGGGGTGGGGATCCTGCGGCCTCTGGTGCCTTATCAAAATAAATCTTAATTTATATAAAAAGCCATGAATTTTGAGGATTTACAAATAAAAATGCTTGTAACTACTGAATTGTATATATACCGTACTGTACAAGCATCCCGCCGAGTACAAAGAACGAAATATAAACGGAATACTTTTTGACTGCGGCATCATTTGAAGGCGACAAATTCAATGTGGCCTATGGAAATAAAAAGGTTCCCCACCGCTGGTTTAAACTGTGTATTGTAATACATCTTTATTTGAAATAAATTTTCATGGCTTCGGAAATTACTACCGTATATACTCGCGTATAAGTTGAGTAAATTTTAAGAGGTTTTTAAGTCCTAAATTGGAAACCCGCGTATAAGTCGAAGTAACAAAATTAAAAAAATGGTTTAATGATTTCATTAAAAATTAATTTGTACGTTTTTTGACCCGCGTATAAGTCGAAGTGGCTATTTTGACTTGAAAATTTGACGTAAATTTCTCGACTTATACGCGAGTATATACGGTAATTGCAATATTATGGAAATATTAGCACTTGGACATGAATCATAATCTGATGATTTTAATTACAGAATATTTATTATATTTTATAACATAAATGAACGAAAGTACGTGACACAAAAATAATGTTTTAGATAGTACGATTATACTTTCAAAATTTCAGATTAAAAAAAATTTTATTTATATGGAAAATTTGTTGGAACAAAACAGGAGGATATTGAATGTGTTCATTCATATATTATTTTATTTACTCCATGATTACACCAAATAAAATTGTTAAAAATAATTAAAATGTATATAAGTTAAATTTAAACATCACAAAAAACACAAAAAATGTAATAATGAAAATTGTAAAAAAAGTATAAAAGTCTTGTTTAAATGACATAATAATTGAAAAAGAAGTTAATATTAATAAAATATTAGAAAATAAAAAAATTATTTGATAGAAATGAGTTGGAGTAATAAATATAAAAAATAATAAAAAAATGGAATTAATAAAATTAAAATGGAGAAATTTAACTTAATATTAGTTCATTTTAAATCTACAAACATCTTATCACTAAAGTTTAAATATGAGCGAAGATCAAATTGAGTGAAATTCTATTGCAACTAAAAGTTATCACAATTAAAATAACTGAATTTGAATTTTTATCTGGAAGATACAGTCGTGGTAATTGTATTTGGGGCACCATATACCATTATACCATAAATTTATTAATGACTTAACTTTGATTTCCAAAAAATTGGACTAAAATAATTGTAGTAATTATTAAAAAATTTTATATAAATTACTTCAAAATAACTGGCAAATTATTACGCCGAAATTATTAAATAATTTTTTTAACTTTACAACAAAAAGAAAAATTTGAATTTTCTGGCAGTTTTAATGAAGCTCATACTGAGACATTTTATTTTCAGATATATTAAAATATCGTGAATAAATTTTCTAAATTAAAATGGATGATTGTTTTTTTCCAATTCAATTATTTCAAGCTTTGAATTTTATATTCAATGAATATTTTATTATATTATTATTTTGTAGATTATAAATTAAAAGTCATATTTTAATGTGTTTTTTTTGTAAAATGTTTCAGGAATAAAAAATTTAAATATTTATTTGCCAATATATCAAGGTGACATGTAATAAAGATACTTAAAATTAGTCAGTTTACATTTTATTGTTATTTAATAAATAAAAAAGTGATGTATTTACTAAGAAAATATTAATAATAATAATAATAATAATAATAATAATAATAATAATAATAATAATAATAATAATAATAATAATAATAATAATAATAATAATAATAATAATAATAATAATAATAATAATAATAATAATAATAATAATAATAATAATAATAATAATAATAATAATAATAATAATAATAATAATAATAATAATAATAATAATAATAATAATAATAATGTTGGGTTTTGTGTAATTAAAGTCGGTAACCTCTGACTCCTCGTGTCCTTTTAATCAAAACAATAAACTACCCAACGTATATTTGAATCACAAAACTATATTTCTATCGAAAATCAATCATCAACGTTTTACAAGTTTGACCGATTCTCCGCTCGGTATTGATGCTTTGACAAAGGATAATATTCACCTTTTAATTTCTTATATTGTCTTGACCAACGTTTTCCTCTCAATTTGATTTGGTACCTTTTTCCCTTTTTCGTACTTAATATTCTATATTTTCTTTTTCCCTAATCTCCTTAATTCGTTTTTACCATTCGCCTATTCTCGTTTCTTCTTACCCTAACTGAGGCAAAATGCCGATTATTTTGAATTTCGACTTTGCTTTTATACTTTTGCTTTTTTATTTTAATAATCACTTTGATTATTCGGTTTTTGACCTAATTGCTCCTATCTGACAATGGTTTGACAACCGGCTCCTTGAACGTTGTTTGCACCATATCATTATGAATTGGCTCCCTTTGCTATTTGTTTCAGATAAAGTTCAAACGACTGATTATAGCTTTTATTTTCAGCAAAAGAGGACATTGGATCAATTGTTAATAATTTTAAAGCAGCCAAAATCATACGACTATTGATTTTCATTGTTTCTGGTATCCATGAAATAAACGCCAAAGCACCCTGATGTTTTAATTCGGACAACTGAGAAAATCGGTTGGATAATTCTTCAATTGAATAATTTCTGATTTCCGTTTTGCAAACAAATCGATTTGAAAGATCCGACATAGCCTGATTCAATATTATTTCCTCACGAATACATAATACAATATCGTTCCTTTTATCGACGAACTTATCTGTGAATTTAGACTCGATCCCAGGCATAATCATGAAAAATGATGGCAACGACTGTGAAAGTTCCATGACAATCGATACGATTAATTTACCGGGAATTTTTCCTTTGAAATCAGTATAAACGAGATCGCTTTTCACAAAGTTAATATTTTGAAAAGATGTAAGACAGAAGTAGTAGGATGTGTCACCACTGGCACATGTCACCTCTGGCACCCCCCCTGGGGGGGGTAAAAAAAATTTTTTTTCAAGGTCAAATTTTAAACAAAGACATATGACTCATCGAGGTCATTGAAACAAAGACCATGACTCATCCTATGACTCATCAAGGTCATTGAAACAAAGACCATGACTCATTCAAGGTCATTGGATGACTCATCAAGGTCATTGAAACAAAGACCATGACTCATTCAAGGTCATTGGATGACTCATCAAGTTTATATTTTTAAGGTCAAGGTCATATTTTTAAGGTCAAGGTCATATTTTTAAGGTCAAGGTCATATTTTTTAAAGGTCAAGGTCATATTTTTAAGGTCAAACCTTCACCAAAGGGTATCATTCGAAAGGTATTTGAGAGGTCTATCTAATGGCAATACCCTCAAAGGTATATGGTGCGTCAATAACCTTCAAAGGGTATCCAAAATTAAATATTTTTCAAATCATATAATATATATATATCATTCAAAAGGACTTTTTATGGTGAGTTCGAAGGTCCAAGGGTTCAAGGTTCAAAAATTTTAAAACCTTATAATATACATATCAAACAAAAGGTATTTGAGATGTAAGTATCATGGTCATGCTTTCAAAGGTTTATGAATGGTCCTGAAACTTCAAACTTTCAAAGGGTCCAAAACCTTTAAAAATTATACATATAGATATATACATGTCAAATAAAAGGTAATACAAAGGTGAGTATGATGGAAATACCCTCAAAGGTTATACCACCGAAAGTGTCCAAGGTTTAAATTTTTCAAACCTTATAATATACATATCAAACAAACGGCAATACAAAAGTACTCATCGATGACTCATTTATTTTTTGAACAAAGACTGTTTATTCGCGAATTCATAATAATCAGAATAATAATCATCACACATAATCATTTTATTTTTATATACATGTTCATATCGACATCGAGCTGCTTCCATTTGTGCACGCCATACTTGAGATCGATAATCAGGGATCATAGCAGTCATAACACCTCCAGTACTTTCAGTAATATTAAACAATCTCGTAGCTGAACTCTTCTCAATCATTTTATTTGGAACCTGTCCTTGTGTAGCTACACATAAATTTGATCTCATATTATTCCTTTCTGAACACAAAACAATATCGATTCGGCCATTTTGATCTTGAGCACATTTCAACAAATTTGTTTGATCCATATTCAATTGACCAGGTACAGATTGAACTAATTGTCCGTCTCGAGATAATGTGATTAGAGAGAATCCATTATCCAGAACTTTAAGCGATTTGCTAGATCTGATAACATCGTCTTTACAAATAGTTTCTATTTCCATTTTGCTGCGGGTTCTATTCAACCTTGCCATTTCCATAAATTCCAAATCAAATCGAAGAGAACTCAAATTCAAAAAAATCTTCAGTTAAAACCTTAAATCCATTCGAGATCGATAAATCTCTTGCTCGCGTCTGTGTGCGCACACAGCCAAAAACAGAAAAGAAAAGCGCACACAGACGCGAGATCAGATTAAAATTTTCACCCTCTCAATTTTACGCGTCTGTGTGCGCACACAACCAAAACAAAGAAAAAAGCGCACACAGACGCGAAACAACTAATAATTCACCATCCTCCCCCCCTTGACACCTTAGTGTC
This sequence comes from Schmidtea polychroa, assembly GCA_959609185.1. NCBI lineage: Eukaryota > Metazoa > Platyhelminthes > Tricladida > Dugesiidae > Schmidtea > Schmidtea polychroa. The sequence goes on along the minus strand of CAUHTR010007486.1, from coordinate 9,900 downwards.
AATCTCAAATCCCCATCAGCTTCTCCTTCTTCTTTTAGACTCAAACATAATTTGAAGATACATTCCCGTGTCAGTTTATTCCTTTTCCCCTTCATTTTCTGCATTATGGCTCAATCTCCAATAACCCTCACAAACCAATCTCCAATAACCCTCACACACCAATCTCCAATAACCCTCACACACCAATCTCCAATAACCCTCACACACCAATCTCCAATAACCCTCACACACCAATCTCCAATAACCCTCACACACCAATCTCCAATAACCCTCACACACCAATCTCCAATAACCCTCACACACCAATCTCCAATAACCCTCACACACCCATCTTTGTATTACATAAGCCGCCGCACCACGCACCTTTTTTGAAAGATCATTGTGGATTCTCCATCCACCATCGCTATACTCGGCCAAGCAGCTGTCCATGTTCAGTTTGTTTAGGTGTAATCTCTCCATTATTCTTTCTCCCTTTTTCGCCAATTCAATATTCCACCCTTTTCCCTGTTGCATTTCATTTAGTGACCAGTTTTCACTTAATGTTTTTATAAGCATTTTACAAAGTCGTTCTTTGATTGCTTCGTGTTTCGATTCCCCAATCGACCCCTTGTCTTTCATGTTCATCTTTAGAGGCGTTCGCGGCACCATTAGAGGCGTGCAAGCGAGTTCCAGTGATCCTTGATGTTTGAAACTGTTCGATGATTCGTTCAATCTTTCCAAAACTTCTTTGGCCCCTTGATCATTATCACGTACAGTTTCCCATGATTTCCCATATACCCTACTGGTCTCCTTGTTTGGCCTCTCCCCTTTGGAGTCTTCTGCCCCTTTTACATTATCACGTTCTTCTTTTAATCGATTAACTTCCCCTTCGTCGTCCTGCATATCATTAACCGCCGCCTCGGGCGTTAAATCCTCTGATTTTGGTTTGTCTTTTTCCCAATTACTCATCCCTTCCGTTGTCTTCGGTTCCACAATTTTATCGTCGGATAATTTTATGATCTCACCAGCCCGGCAAGCCTCATCTTGCTTTTTCCCTGTATTCATTTTTCCTTGAACATTTTGTGTCATTGTCATAACGTTAAATAATTCGTTAGTTCTTCCAGAATTGAATATTTGCCCATCTAAATGACTCTGAGCTCCTTGCTCTTCATTAGATGCCTTACTCCTGTCGAGTGGCGTGTCCTCAATTCCTCGAGATGCCCGTAACTCGTCATTGAACATTTCAGTTACCGCAAAATAACTCTGAACCGTCCTCATTGATGCGTTTTCATTTACTAATTCGTTGTGTCTTTGCTTACATCCGGTAACCTTGCAGAAAGATTCTTTACGACATTCCTTGGCCATGTGATTTCTTTTGAAGCAATTCCTGCACAGTTTCTTTTCTTCGATGATTCTCTTCCTTTCTGAAATTGGGAGTTGCTTAAACTTGTCACATTGGTCTAGGTAATGTTGACCGCCACATTGTACACACTCTGATCTATAGCCGTTAGAGTTATTCACCTGTATAACCGTTCCACTTTTAACTCTGCCATCTGGTTGCCCCGTAAAATGCGTCCAACCTCCTGGATTGAAGCTTTCTCTTTCTCTAGACACACCTTCTACTCTTGACACATCATAAGCCCTGGTGCATGGTTGAGTCCCATACACGACCTCGTTAGTGGACCTTAGGATCTCCGCTTCTTGTTGTATCCATCTTCTCAAATCCTCTATCGTCTCCCGCAATTCCTTTTCTATTTTCTCTTTCTTCCATTTATACACAAGATCCGTTGTTAACTTGCCCAAACACTTTTGAAACAGATATCCAGTCTTTAACTCGGATTCTTTCCCAGTGGATTTAAATCGCACGGTGACTGTTTTCTAATAATCCAACCAATAAGTCAAGATCCTTCAAATCTCCTTCTCGAATTGGCCTGAACTGGTCCATCTCCTCTAACATTGATAAATATATCCTTTCATCTCCACCATATCGCCTATCCAACTTCTCTTTTGCCATTTGATAAGCCTCTGCCGAATATCCAAGATTTTCAATTAACTTTAATGGCTCTCCGTGAAGGTACTTGTGCAGGTGAAACATCTTTTCAACCTCATCACCTTCCGCTTCGTCAACACATGCAGTAAAAGCTGCTTTCCATGGTTCGTACTCTTTCATCTTGCCTTCAAAAACAGGGATTGTAATTTTCTGTAGACTTTCCAGTTTTCTTTTATGCCCGGAATTATTCTTCTTGATGGTATCATCATTCCCCTTTTCCTTCTTTTCCATAAAAGATTGATTTGCTTTTCTTTCCATCAATGCCCCAATTATTTGATGTTTTTCCTCGATCTCTTGCAGGTCTTTATCTAAGATTGCAGTGATGTCCAATCTATGCAATTTTCACTGATCGTTCTTAGATCTCTTAATTCTTCATCTAGACTCTCCTTTATATCTTCATATTCCTCCAACCATTTGCTAACATCCTTACCCTTTATATCATTCAGAATCTTGTTTCTCCATCTCGTTAATTTTCCTTTTTTCATTCTCTTTTTCCACAATTCTTCTTCTAACATCTCTTCGTCATTGCCACCGCACAGCCTGAGTGACAAATGAAGTGTCGACCCTACTTGTATCCTATAATCATTCAATCTTCTTTTATTTTCTAACTGCTTTCCTGCGTATACTAACGTTTGATAATTTTCCGGAATTCCTTCTTTGTCCTGGATTTTTCCTTTTATCTTTTCAATTGTGTCATTCCATTTAACGTCCAGAGTAATTGTCTTACCAGTAAGAGTCTTGACAAATATTTGATTTATACTTCCCCATCGCAACTCAAAACCCATTACCCCGCTCGCCCTCACCCTTGACTCAGCTCTGTTCTTTACCCTGTTCCCCTGGCTTCCCCCTTTAAAAGAGTGCTGGGGCCCATAGCAGCACTTTCCCACGCTCGGTAGGGAAGGGAGGATGTTTAATTTTACAAAAGTATTATAATATATACATAATATGCATGAACAAGATTTTTTATAATACATCTTAATTACTAAAATATTATTAATTACATAATAAACATAATATTTACATAATATATATAAACCCAAAAAAGACCGTTTATAATACATTTTAATTACCTTGTTCCGGCTGGCTAGCCGGAACCACGCTCTGCTACCATGTTTATTCGCGAATTCATAATAATCAGAATAATAATCATCACACATAATCATTTTATTTTTATATACATGTTCATATCGACATCGAGCTGCTTCCATTTGTGCACGCCATACTTGAGATCGATAATCAGGGATCATAGCAGTCATAACACCTCCAGTACTTTCAGTAATATTAAACAATCTCGTAGCTGAACTCTTCTCAATCATTTTATTTGGAACCTGTCCTTGTGTAGCTACACATAAATTTGATCTCATATTATTCCTTTCTGAACACAAAACAATATCGATTCGGCCATTTTGATCTTGAGCACATTTCAACAAATTTGTTTGATCCATATTCAATTGACCAGGTACAGATTGAACTAATTGTCCGTCTCGAGATAATGTGATTAGAGAGAATCCATTATCCAGAACTTTAAGCGATTTGCTAGATCTGATAACATCGTCTTTACAAATAGTTTCTATTTCCATTTTGCTGCGGGTTCTATTCAACCTTGCCATTTCCATAAATTCCAAATCAAATCGAAGAGAACTCAAATTCAAAAAAATCTTCAGTTAAAACCTTAAATCCATTCGAGATCGATAAATCTCTTGCTCGCGTCTGTGTGCGCACACAGCCAAAAACAGAAAAGAAAAGCGCACACAGACGCGAGATCAGATTAAAATTTTCACCCTCTCAATTTTACGCGTCTGTGTGCGCACACAACCAAAACAAAGAAAAAAGCGCACACAGACGCGAAACAACTAATAATTCACCAAAGACAATGACGCGCCCATGGGATTTATTATGTATTACTATCAATAGTATTATTATTATTATTGTCATTTTCGAAGATATTTTCAAAATTTATTATTAATATTATTATTATTATTATTATTATTATTATTATTATTATTATTATTATTATTATTATTATTATTATTATTATTATTATTATTATTATTATTATTATTATTATTATTATTATTATTATTATTATTATTATTATTATTATTATTATTATTATTATTATTATCATCAAGTTTTAATTACCAAGGTAATTTAAACAAAGACCATGACTCAGTCGCTGAATCATCAAGTTCGTTCTATTTTTAGTAACAAAGACATCTATTTTTGTTCCAGCGGTTTATTTTTGTTTTAATTATCGATTACGTTATAATTTAATTTTGTTTAAATTGTTAATTATATAATAATATTTTTATTTTTTGTTTTAATTATCGAATACGTAATAATTTAATTTTGCTTAAATCGTTGATTATATAATAATATTTTTATTTTTTGTTTTAATTATCGAATACGTAATAATTTAATTTTATTTAAATTGTTAATTATATAATAATATTTTTATTTTTTGTTTTAATTATCGAATACGTAATAATTTAATTTTGTTTAAATTGTTAATTATATAATAATATTTTTATTTTTGTTTTAATTATCGAATACGTAATAATTTAATTTTGTTTAAATTGTTAATTATATAATAATAATTTTATTTTTTGTTTAATTATCGATTACTCTATAATTTAATTTTGTTTAAATCGTTGATTATATAATATTTTTTGTTTTAATTGTCGATTACGTAATAATTTAATTTATCATTATTATTGGGAAAGATAATAATAATAATATACTTTGAAAATAAATAATAAGAAATTTGAAAATAATTTTGAAAATGATAATAATAATATTTTATAAATAAAATAAGAATTTTGAAGAAAATAATCATGGAAATATTGAAAATCGTGAGAATTATGAAAATGTTAAAAATCATGAAAATGATGAAAATGTTGAAAATGATAAAAACGTTGAAAATTATGAAAACGTTAAAAATTATGAATTATGAATTATGAAGTAAATAATAATAAAACATCGAAAATAAAATAATAAGAACTTCACAAAAAAATAATAATAATAGTAATAATTATAATAACAATAATAATAATATACTTTGAAAATAATTTGAAAATAATTCTTTGAAAATAATACTTTGAAAAATATTCGATGAAAAGTTTCTGAAATAATCATGAAAACGTTGAAAATTATGAAAATATTGAAAATGATAAAAACGTTGAAAATTATGAAAACGTTAAAAATTATGAATTATGAATTATGAAGTAAATAATAATAAAACATCGAAAATAAAATAATAAGAACTTCACAAAAAAATAATAATAATAGTAATAATTATAATAACAATAATAATAATATACTTTGAAAATAATTTGAAAATAATTCTTTGAAAATAATACTTTGAAAAATATTCGATGAAAAGTTTCTGAAATAATCATGAAAACGTTGAAAATTATGAAAATATTGAAAATGTTGAAAATTATTAAAATAATCATGCAAATGATGAAAATGATGAAAACGTTGAAAATTATGAAAATGTTCCTGAAAATGTTGAAAATCGTGAAAATATTGAAAATGATGAAAATGTTGAAAATGATGAAAATGTTCCTGAAAATGTTGAAAATCGTGAAAATATTGAAAATGATGAAAATGTTGAAAATGATGAAAATATTGAAAATGATGAAAACGTTAAAAATTATGAAAATGTTCCTAAAAATAATCATCAAATATTGAAAATCGTAAATTGATGCAGAAAATAAAATAATAAGAACTTCGCAAATAATAATAATAATAATAATACTAATAATAATAATAATAATAATAATAATAATAATAATAATAATAATAATAATAATAATAATAATAAATAGGAGTTTTACAACATTAATTTCACAAAATACACTGAATGAGATTCATCGATTATGACACCACAACTCTGACATCTACTACAGTTTTTCAAACATATGGAACAAATAATGATATGACCTTGAAATTAATAATATTTTGAAGAATAATAATATGACCTTGAAATTAATAATATTTTGAAGAATAATGATATGACCTTGAAAATAATAATATTTGAAAAATATATACCCTTATATATATACCCTTACGACAAATACACATACGGGGACAGAATATTTTGTCGGATAAACTCGGACTATATAATAATAATAATAATAATAATAATAATAATAATAATAATAATATTGATTAAAACTTCGAAAATAATAATTTTGAAAATAACATCTTCCGCGCGGGCGTTAATATCTTTCCCAATAATAATGATAAATTAAATTATTACGTAATCGACAATTAAAACAAAAAATATTATATAATCAACGATTTAAACAAAATTAAATTATAGAGTAATCGATAATTAAACAAAAAATAAAATTATTATTATATAATTAACAATTTAAACAAAATTAAATTATTACGTATTCGATAATTAAAACAAAAAATAAAAATATTATTATATAATCAACGATTTAAGCAAAATTAAATTATTACGTATTCGATAATTAAAACAAAAAATAAAAATATTATTATATAATTAACAATTTAAACAAAATTAAATTATAACGTAATCGATAATTAAAACAAAAATAAACCGCTGGAACAAAAATAGATGTCTTTGTTACTAAAAATAGAACGACCTTGATGATTCAGCGACTGAGTCATGGTCTTTGTTTAAATTACCTTGGTAATTAAAACTTGATGATAATAATAATAATAATAATAATAATAATAATAATAATAATAATAATAATAATAATAATATTAATAATAAATTTTGAAAATATCTTCGAAAATGATAATAATAATAATAATACTATTGATAGTAATACATAATAAATCCCATGGGCGCGTCATTGTCTTTGTTCAAAAAATAAATGAGTCATCGATGAGTACTTTTGTATTGCCGTTTGTTTGATATGTATATTATAAAGTTTGAAAAAATTCGAAGGTTTTTGACCCTTTGAAGGCCGAGGATCCATCATATACCTTCGAGGGTATGACCATTAGATAGACCTCTCAAATACCTTTCGAATGATACCCTTTGGTGAAGGTTTGACCTTAAAATATGACCTTGACCTTAAAAATATGACCTTGACCTTTAAAAATATGACATTGACCTTAAAATATGACCTTGACCTTAAAATATGACCTTGACCTTTAAAATATGACCTTGACCTTTAAAAATATGACCTTGACCTTGAAAATATGACCTTGATCTTTAAAAATATGACCTTGGCCTTAAAAATATGACCTTGATGAGTCATCCAATGACCTTGAATGTGTCATGGTCTTTGTTTCGATGCCCTTGATGAGTCATCCAGTGACCTTGATAAGTCATTCAATGACCTTGATGAGTCATCCAATGACCTTGATGAGTCATGGTCTTTGTTTCAATGACCTTGATGAGTCATAGGATGAGTCATGGCCTTTGTTTCAATGACCTCGATGAGTCATTTGTCTTTGTTTAAAATTTGACCTTGAAAAAAAATTTCCCGCTTACCCCCCCCAGAGGTGACATGTGCCAGTGGTGACACATCCCACTACTGACAGAATTTCTGATCACAACCTACATCACATCGCAAATCCAATCCGATCGCCATTCTTCCGAAAGCCATTTTTAAAAAAGGAACTTTATCCAAATTTAAACACAATTCCAATTTCCATTCAAAAGGCCCTCCGACCATCCCGTTTTAAACAAATTCAAATTCCAGCATTTTAATTAAAACTCAATAATTTCTAAAATTTACAAAACAAATCAAAATAAAAATTAACAACTAAACCTACTTCTCGCGTCTGTGTGCGCACACCAACAAGAATCGGTCTAACCAGACCGCGCACACAGACGCGATAGAAAAAGCCAAATAAATGCCAGTCAGAGGCAATCCCCCTCTGACTGGTCGAAACATTTCCCCCCTCCTTGATCGCTTCTAGCGGATCAACCACCCAATTACTTCAGGGGAACCTTTCTTTTTGCCTCTCTCCAATACCCCTCACACACCCATCTTTCTATGGTATAGGCCGCCGCACCACGCACCTTTCTGGATACATCATGGTGGATTCTCCTCCCACCATCGCCATACTCGACCAAGCCCCTGCCACTTTTCATTCTGTTTCGCTGCAATATCTCCATTATCCTTCCTGCATGTTTCGCCAATTCAATAGTCCCCAATTTTCCCTGTTGCATTTCATTTAATGAAGGGGAACCAGGTGAATAGTCTTCAATGATATCATCTAAAGCAGACGTTGGTTGAGTGAATGTATTTTGTTCAGAATCTTTAGCTGTGTCGGATGTATGATCTTTAACAATATCGCCACTAAGATCACTGTCATTGCTCTCAGAATCTGGCATAATTTGATCAGTTTCTAAATGATTTTCTGAAGAAGCAGAATCCGCTTGAACATTAACTAAGTCTTCCATGTTTTGAAAATTATCTTCTACCCAAGAATTCGGTCTTTCGATAACATTAATGTCGACAACATCTGTGCCTAAATGACTATTATGATTTTCATTCTTGTCTGACACATCTACTTCAGTTTCATCATATTTACTTTCAAAATTTTCTTCTTGATTGTGACTTTTGACAATATTTTCTAATTCATCTGCTGTAACTTGGTCTCCTTTATCAAAATCTTTGTCTAATAGTTCCGTATTATTTTTTACAAATTCAGAATAATTATTCTCGTTCTCACTGACTCGATTTTGCTCTATTTCATCTTGATTTATAATATCGTTAGATTGTAAATTATCACATTCATTGCTTTCACTATCTCCATCTTCGCTAGCATTTTTGTTTTCATGTGTTTCATCATTTTCATCCCATTCTTTAATATAATCCATTTCTTCAGAATTATCTACATCATGAATAATCATTTCTCCGTCATTTTCATCTTCATTATTTTCGATCTCTGAATCATTTTTTGAATCGGAAGGATTTATTACATCTATGGAATCTATTTCGTTATTCTCAAAGAAATTTTGTCTGATTGCAATGCCGTTAACTAATTCGTCCGTTCCTCTAGAATGGAATATTTGCCCATCTAAATGACTCTGAGCTCCTTGCTCTTCATTAGATGTCTTACTCCTGTCGAGTTTTGTGTCCTCAATTCCCTGAAATGCATGTAACTCGTCATTTAACATTTCCGTTACCGCAAAATAACTCTGAGCCAAATGCGAACATCTTGAAGCTTGATTTCTTGCAATTGGTTTTCTCTCCGTGAAGTTTGTGAACTTTTTCAATTTCCCCACATCCTTCCTACTCCCTGGAGTTCTCTCCCCAAACAATATATTCAAGGCTTTTCGATGCCTATCGGCTTCTTGTTTGATCCACTCGGCTAGCGTTTCTACATTTCCTTCTCTCCCCGAATCACAATGGCGTGACCACTGAATCAGCATGGTCTCTGGCAGCTTCTTCAGCAGTTGGTGATACAACATTCCGTTGTTCAACTCGCCTTCCCTCTTCTGATCCTTGAAATTCAGGATGAGGTTTCCCAGCAGCTCTTCAAACCGCTCTAGGTCCTCCAGTACGTTCAGCCGCACTGGGAAGAACCTCTGCACCGCATCCAGCATCATGGAATAGGATCTTTCTGGTCCCCCATACCTTTCATCAAGTAATTTCATCGCCGCCTCGAAAGCCTGCGAGCCATATCCAATATAGGCAATTAATTGCAGCGGCTTCCCTTCCAAGTACTGTCTCAGGTACAAGTACTTTCTCTCACTCGGCTCATCCGTGTCCTCGATGCAGGCTCTCACAATTGCCCTCCATCCAGGATATTCCATTACCTTTCCATTAAAGATCGGCAGCTGCAAGGGTTTCAAACCCATTATGCACTTCTGTTTCTCATTGGGCTCTTCGCTCCTAAATGATTTTTCTGTGCCCTTCCGCGACTCT
>CAUHTR010007485.1:33720-91768 GCA_959609185.1 Schmidtea polychroa | reverse complement strand
ATAATGAAATTTTCAAATGCATATCGGTTTGCTTGTCGGTTCTCTAAACTACGCAAACCAATAGGCCACCGCCTTTCATGGGCATTGTCCATTAATAAAAGTACATGTGCCGGTGGACAACCACTTTCTAATATTGAACGCTTAATAACTGTTTGAAGAAGTGAATCTGGTGTAGAAATTATTCCTCCCCATCTAACTTCTTGAGCAACAGGCAAGTTATTAATCCATAGCCTGATTATATATACAATAACTGATTTATATGAAGTATCATATTTGAATAATTTCAATAAAAAGTCGACATTAATTTTCTCGGTGAAATAAATATTATTTACGATTTTCAAACATACTGATATATTGAAATAAACTTTTTATTATTGTTCCATTTCATTTTTTAGAATAAAAAAACAATATTGAAATGATTGAGAATTATTATTCAAAGAAACTATATTTTTAAACAAATCGCTATTATTACAAATACTATTATTACATAATTATTTTTTAGTGATACTATAGAATTAGTATCACTAAAAAAATTACCCAAGCAAATTAGACATTTGGTTTATGTGTTATCAAATTATATTTGAATACAAATATTTTTAATGTAGTATTTTAACAAGTGTTCAATTTCTTTAAATGCAGTGTTTTTAATTTACACGCATTTTAAAGAACTCAGGCCAATTATTTTCTTATCAAAAATCACATTTGTCGTTTATTAATTTCGTGAAACATCTGCTCATCAATAAATAAATGACTTGGCGAACGTATTCAATAGCATTCAAAAGGAATGTATTAGCATATATAAATCTCGAAAATTCGCCTTACAAGGCAGCTCAGCATTTTTCAACTCGTTATAAGTTTACTTATGATTCTTCAATATTTTATCAATGGGAAAAGAATAAAGATAAAATATAATTAGCTGCAACTGTTAAGCATAGATGTGATGGCGGTGATAGGAAGCCAAAACTTGATGCTTTAGAGCTGGGGTTAACAAAGTGCGGCCCGCTGATTATTTTTTTGCTAAGTTTTAAAAACATAATTTTTTATTGTTCAATGCTGCTTTTGAAATTTTTTTGGCAATTGAAATAATTTTGTCTTTGTAGAAAACCTCAAAAATAAATTTTTATATTAAAAGAAACGATTATTAAAAATTTATTTTATTGCATAAAAATTTTCTTTAATAAGTCATTTATATATTCATCTTCATTAATAAAAAAATATATCTAATTACATAATTATCTTCATAAAAAAACATTAATATATGTTTAAATCCCATTTTTATTATTTAATCATATTTACATTGTTTATTTATTAAATTTTATGCTCAATGTCTTATTCCGTTTTGAAACCCGGTGTGTGGCCCGAAAATTATAATTTTGATTAATTCTTGAAGAATTTAGGCCCTAAAGAGAAAAAATTTGATAAGCAGGTGATATCGGAATATTTAAAGATAATATATCAAAGATCATAAATACATGCAAAAATTGTGACCAAATGGAATATACGAAGAGTGGTAATCAGAAACCACCAACAAATGAAGTTGTGAGGAGTTGGATATTTGAATCATGGAATAATATTTCTAATGAAAATATAAGAGTCAATCCTTTCTGCAGAATTTAATGATGATTTTAGAGAATGGTACATCTCAAAGCATGATGTGTATGGAGAAAAGTTTTCCGAATTGTGGTTAAATGCTAAATATTTATTATTCAATGAACAACACTTCGAAAGTATTCCCCAGGAGGACGAAATCAATATTTTAAATGAAAAAAATTTAACTTTGCTAATGTTTTATCTTTTATTTTGAAACCACTAAATAATATCACTAGTCCAATTAGTATCATTATTTAACTTTGTACTGGTGATACTATTTAAATAATATCACTGATAATATTTGGAGTTTTCCGTTATTTTAATTTACTTATAAAATTATTTAATTTATTTTTTGTTAAAGTATTAGAGTTAGAACGCGTCATTTGAAATTAGAGCCAAAGGGTGTACATTATTCAAACAGCATTATAAATTGTCGGAGAAATATTGCTTTCATATTTTGAGCAATTCATTACAGCTTATTCATCACATTTTACAATCATAATAATTGAAATTATACAAAATTAAATATAATTAATAATTAAATAAATATGTAAATATTCTTCTTAGATAAAAGATTTATAATAAGTATTGAATAATGATTAGTTGAAGGGCTATTTTAAGATTCATTTAAAATTTATAGATTATTACATATTTATTCATAATTATTATATTGTTCCAGTGTGTTAAACCAAACAAATAAGCAGAATAAACATTTTAATAAAAATAGTCATAAAATGTGGAGCCGTAATAAATATAAAAAATTAATATATAGCAGTTGCATTAGTTTATTTTTAGGTAATTCGATGATATTTTCTAAAGGAAGGATCAAACAATTAATTAGAGTTACTGTTTTTCCAGATCTCGTATAACCAAAAATAAAATAACCGTTCTTCAACGGGTACACTTTGCTTGAAATTTATTTGTTTTAGTAATATTCTTTGACCCAACTCAATATATTATTTTATCATGACCAAGCATATTAAGTATCCTGGTATCCGAAAAAATTTTGAGAGCATTAAATCTTAAGTTTCAAGGGCCGTAGTATAAAAAGTTTGACAATATGTATTCCTATTTAGTCATTAATAATTTAAAAAACTCATGTCAGAAGAATGTGGGATTTTTTATCTTTATAGTTAAATTTTTCAAGTCTTAGATTTCAAAATTGAAAATCCTGTTATTTCTCTTGTATTTTATTAAATGTGTTAACCTTTAGTTTTGTATCATTAAAGTGTTTTTAGCTTTTTCAACAGCGATTTGTTTCTTTTTACATTTAGTTTATCTTTATTTATTTCAATCTATAGATGATTGTTGAAAAGAAAACAAATATATTTTGCTAACAATACAATTACTATAAAACTTCGTTCTCTTACTCTGATTTCTTGTAATCCAAATTTCTTGTAATCCAAGAAACTAAAACCTTTTATTTTACGGTTTCCTTGTAGTTTACACTATTCAAAAGATTATATTTACCATAAATTTAAGTTTAACATGAAATATTATTAATGACATTATCCTTCATATGCATATGTTTATTAAAATGATTTGAAGTCATGTGAAATTTTGAACGATTTTCGAAGTAAATGTAAAATGATAAAAACACCATTCACTAATTAGGTTCGAAATCAGTTGTAAAGATATATATATATATATATATTTTGTTTTATTCAGAAATTTATTTCATAAAATTCTAATTCAATTAATCAATAATTTTAATTAATGTGTTTAGCACAACAGAAATTTTTGAAAATTCATTAATAATTAATACGGGAGTTTACCTACGTTTTTCCAAATTTTAATTTGTTTAAAACTTTAAATGGGTAATTCGTATGGAACAATTGTGGAACATTGGAACAAAACAACACAATTTGCTTAAACATAAATATTTATATTTACTTGATTAATAATAAAATTATAGAAAATAAAATATTATATAGTAATTATAACAAGACTTATTTTAATATTGTAGAGTATATTTCAATCCGTTGCTATAAATATTTATTAATGGAAATACATTATTTACGAAACTAATAAAATTTAGCTATTATTGTAAAAGTAACCCTCTTGTAACGGACTGGATATAAAACAGTCTAGGCATATTCAGATTCGTGACTTTTAACTTTTGATGTTTTTTTCATTTTTTTTATTAAAAATGGTAATGATCAAAATTTGTAGCAAACAGAAAAAAAATTGAGTTATAGTCGAATGAAATTCTAAATTTGCAATAATATATTCTTTTAGATAAAATATCCAATTTGATACTCAGTACAAAAATTGTTATTTTACGAATTATGATACCTCAATGAAGAGCTGTGGAAAATTCACAAGACAATTGGATAGTCATTTCGCTTCATGAAATAGTGAAATGGAAATTGGCTATTTCATAATCAAAAATTCTAATATTTGTATTTAATAAAATTTGAAGCAGACTTATCATTTAAAAATTAATTACTATAATAATATGAAATTGATTCTAATAATTTTGCTTTTTTCAGTTTTTCCTTACAGACATGCATACTGTGAAATTTCTGATAAATAATAAATAAGAACTTCATATAATAAGTTTTTATTTAAATAAATTCAGTAATATGCATTTGAAATCAGCTTCAGTACTATATGAATCTATTTAACAACAATTTTTTGAAGGATCGCATTGTTCTGAAATTGAGTTGTATTGCATGTTTTTTCTTCTGATACTTTTTGTATTATTAAAATAAAACCCCTCTCCTTCATTTTTAAGGTCATTTAACAAGAACTTCATCCATATTTCCAATCTAATTCAATTTCATTTCATTCATTCTTTTTCATTATCCTTTGCCACTAAAATCATTGTATTTCTAACTTCATAAATGCTGTTTTTTAAACATTTGATGCCTTAAAATATTTTGGTTTCATACCAGATAGTTGTTCGTGATGCCCTAAAAGGAAACCCTAATTAGATAGAATTAATTTTCAAGTGGACTTCTGACGGCAATAGGTTTCTAATGCATTATTTCTTATTAGTTCTACGTGCTTTGTTGGAAGGTTTTTTAATCATCTTGATTATTTATTTTGTGACAAACTTGATTCAATAATATTATAATTATCCGATGCCTTCTAATTAGAATTACTGTCTCAGGCTCGAAATTAGCATATAATTTACCAATCTTTTAAGGATGAAAATTAATATAATATAATAATACAGCTATATGCGGAGAGAGATATAGAACAAGAATCGAATTATTAATTGAAGGTTTTATAGCCTGTAACTTTAATACAATTCAAATTTACTTTCATTACATTTTTTGATACGAAGACTCAACCATAGTAGTATAATAAATAGACATTTAAAATTAGAGTCATAATAATGATCCTAATGGTCAGATAATTTTTTAACAGTACAGTAATCATAACAGAAAGCTGTGACATTATTAATAAGATACAAAAAAACCAATAAATAAAACAATTTAATAATACTAAAACTAAATTATAAATTTAAAGTCAAAATTTTAATTCCTTCTGAAAAAATAAACTACAAGTCAAAATGTCGTTTTGAAAGGGTAGCGTTTTATAATCTGTTACACATGCTCATAAAACTGACAAACTGATAACTAAGCTGCACGTCCTTTATATTCTTTCTGGTAACTACTCAAACATTCATTACTTATAGGCGACTCTTATCTTTGTTGCAGTAAAGATTAAGGAGTTTTCATCGATTAAAATCAGCAATTAGATAACTACATTGTTTTCTTTCTTATCTGATAATGTCAGGACATAATTTAAACCTGACTCAGTAGGTTTATTATTTTTAAATTTAGAATTCTATTAAACACTATTATACGGATCGACTTAGAAAATATTGGTCAATTTTGTAAAATTTATAAATTGAAACTTAATAGTGAAGATTAATATGGGAAAAGGATGTTTTTATAATGTAATTCACAATTTTATATGTCTATCTATATCTATATCCATATATATATATATATATATATATATATATATATATATATATATATATATATATTAGGGTGCCAATGAAAAATGAAATGCTAATTTTGCCAGTTCTTACCCCCTCAATTTGTTCATATCGGCATCCTGTTTATCTAGCCAAAAAATAATTTGAATTGGGTTATGTTTACCACTTGCTCAATGGATGTGACCGTTTACTGTATGTACGGCCAACGACTAATATTGTAATGCTTAAGAAAAAACAATATTAATAAAACATATTATACAGTACACACTGTTATACAGTACTACACAGTTAATGAATGATGATTTGGAAAATAAATGTTACTCTGCATTCTGCAAAGTGAAGTTTAGTGCTATTACACACATTACACTGTGCTTAGCTGAATCTACTTAAGTAAAAGTGCAAGTTTAATTGTCACTGGAGCAGCCTGCAAGCGTAGACTTCTTGGGGTCCGGGTAGTCGTGGCGATGCTTCTCGACCACCTGAAGTAAAAACTGTTTCTGTTCCTCCTGGTTTGTAATGACAGCATTAAATGATTGTATCAGTGATACGCCACGTTCAGCTGCATCATTGACAACTTTAAGAGCCTTGACACGACTCAGACCCCGAATGTAGTCAGAGTTAGATTTCCATCCTAAAGGATGCTGTCGGAGGAAGTCCTGTGGAATTTCGAGTGCGACAAAGAACTGCCTGGTATTGGTTGTGACGAAATCTGAGAGTTTCTTTGTAGAAATGTCCTTCTCATCCAGTTGTATACGTTTGCATGGCTCATCTTCACCTTCACGCGATAGTGCGGCAACCATTAGCTCTTTACTCTCGACCGGCACTTCGTCATCAAAGAAAGCCAAACCGATCAGGGTTTCACCGAGGTACCACAGATGGCGAAGAAAGGTAATGACGTTTTGGCGCTGGCATAGACATACTGGGATCCGACACTGTTAGACTACTGCTGTCATCTTCACTTTCACTGCTTTCACCCAAACTTCTTACGACTGAAGCATCCCACTGTCTCTGCTCTTCTCTGACGTTTCTTTGCTCCTCTAAAAGTTCTCGCTGCCGGCGTCTTTCCTCCTGCTTCGTAAGCTTTGTGTCTACTGCACCCATGCATCCCCGCCTGCCCTTTTCTCGCTGTGCTTCCAAGAATTTCTTGTCCTCTTCAATTTTGATGAGTTTCATTGCATTTGCAACATCGAATAAATCATCCAAACTTTCCGAAAATGCATCCTCTTTACTCTTTTGCACTTTGGACATCCTTGCCGTATTTTTCTTAAGCGCTTGCCATTTTGCATGCAAATCCTTCAACTTGGCAACAATATTATAGTCCTGTCGGGTTGGTATTCTGGCTTTCATCCAAAATTGTAATAGTTCTCTTGTTGTTGATACAGCACTGTCCTGAATAGTCAGCTTTTCATTCAAATGAAAGTGGAAAAATCTTGCAAGTACTTGACGATTTGATGGTAGTTTGCTGCCTGTTAGTTCACTCAATGTTCCACCAATCAACCAGATGCCTCGATCTTTGCCTTTACTTATACACACAGCTGCCATTGAACCAGGATATCTGCAAGTATATGCACAGAAAAATATAAAACAAGCTCGCAAGTCAGTCAGCAGTCAGTAGCTCAGATCTATTATAATAAGCAACGTTATACTTGCATTGCAACAACAACAAAAAATAAGTAGCAGGACTTGACAACTAGACACTGACAGGCCCACTGGCCACTTTGCAACAAATCAGTCTATTGCACCAATTAAATATTCATAAATTAAGTGTTATGAAACAATACACTTACCCAGAGTTAGCTTTGCATTAAATAAGAAAGTCACAAGTCACACACGCAATAAAGAACAAAATTTAAAATCCAATAAAAATGCAGACAACAACAATCTCCAAAGAATATATAATTGCAATGACTCACACTAATAAGTAAGTAAACTCATTCAACTCAATGTTGTATTTTATTAGGAATAAACCCATAACGTACAATATGTTGGACTATGATGCCAGTGAGCAACCTCTAAATATAATTGAATGTTGAAGAAAAACATACCATATCAATAGGAACAAAATTAGGGGGTAAGACCTGAAAAATATTACACTTAAATTTTTGCCATGTATTTCATTGGCACCCTAATATATATATATATATATATATATATATATATATATATATATATATATATATATATATATATATATATATATATATATATATATATATATATATATATATATATATATATATATATATATAGGGTTGAAACATACGTAATGGCCGTTTCTTTTATTTAAAAATTTTTATTTTAACAAAATAAAAAACAATAGATTAATCAATAATATATTCTCCGGCGTTGTTTATGACTTCTTCCCAAAGTTTAATAAGTTTTTCGATGCCTCAGGTATAGAAATTTCCCGGTTTCAACTCGAAAAAATCCTACAACCAAGATTACAATTCCACATCATTGTTGAACGAAACTCCATGCAAAGCGTTCGAAAGTGACCGAAAGAGGTGAAAATCTGAAGGTGCCAAGTCCGGAAAATACGGAGGATGGGGCAGTACTTCCTACCAGAGCGTTAGAATGGCTGTTTAGGTTATTTTGGCGATATGAGGAATGGCGTTGCCATATTGTCTATCGGGCCGGTTTTATTGAAAAACGTTATTGAGGCTGTTGAAATAAAGCCCTGAGTTTGCTGTTTGGTTTCAGTCGAGCAATTCATAGTGAATAATGCCTTTTCAGTCTCACCAAACGCATAACATCCTCATTCGTGGATGAAGATTGTTTTTTGCTCGCAGTGTTGCTTGTTCACCCGGGCTTAACCATCCTTTGCGTTGCTTCATGTTGACATACAGACTCTATTTTTCGTCGCTCATAACAATTCGGTAAAAAAAGTGCTTTTTGTGCGCCTTTAAGGTCGAAATTTCCACTTTTGAATTTAGCAAATCAATTTTTTTCAGTTCGTTCAGGAATTGCACCTTGTGCAGCTTATACAGCCTCGATTAAACGCAAAAAGGTGTCGAATTTTTGTTGACTTAACACTTCATTTTAATGATTTGAAAAATAACAAAAATTAGCTCAAATACGCCATCTTGTTATTATCATTATGCCATAAATTTTATTTTTAACGCGTTATTTTAAACACAACATAAACGGTCATTACTTAAGTTTCAACCTGATATATAAAACTCTAAATATGTTTGATTGTGGGTTTGTTTGCCACATTTCACTCTTCAAATAGGTAAATTAAGGAGGAGGACGGAAAAATTAATTTTACGAACGAGCAATGTTAGAAAGTTAGATATTTCAATATTTTAACTGAGAGAATTGACCCGGAATTTAAGAATTTGAGCATTAAAATTACAGCCTTTACTGTTGAATGATACAAAGATTCTAACACCTACAAATGACATGCCAGTAATTATGAACAATTCATTATTAATGAAGTTAGCATCTGAAGAATGGTAACATTAATCATTGAAGTCTATGGGGGAGAATACGATTCGCTACCAAGTTTTGTTTTGTATACCATTAACTTAAATTACTCCAGGCATTATTTCAAATAGGGAGCTTTAACAGTGTTGCTACTCAATATTAAACCTCAAAAACGGTAAAATCTTTTTATATTTTATATTGTAACTATTAATATTAAGCTAATTATAAATAATGTGAAAAATAAACTTAGTAATTTATGAAAACATTAATCAATTAGAATAATATAACAGTTATATTATAACTCTAGCGAAACACGGAAATACGGCTAGTATAAATCTAGCATGAGGTAATTATTGAAGAAGAAATTAAACACAAATTCATGAAAAATATCTTTACCTGAATAATTCGTCTTCATTGAATATATTTGATTGGATATAGAGATTGGAAGTAATATTTCGAACAATATCCTAATTTATTAATGAAATAATAAATTTAATAAAAAACGATAAAAAAATTATAAAAATGAAGGAAAGTCGTCCAGGAACAATTCGGAGCAAAAATGGAAATTTCTTTTATTGAAAAAATATTATTTATTGCAAATATATAATGTAGCATAAAGTATTTCCGTTTGATTTTACTTCATTTTGTGTAAATTTAAAAAAATTTAAACAAAGAATTCTTTGAATATTATCTTGGATTTATTACATTATTATTAGTTTTTTCTTAATTATTTTTACAATATTTTCATTAAAGACGAATCGAAATAATTTCATTTTGAACTATAAGACTGACATAATTTGTTTTGAGGAACAGTGCAAATAAGCAATCCAAAGTTAATAAATTAAAAATTGAGCGTCAACTTGACGAAAAAAAACATTGAAAAAATATTCTTGCCAGGTGTAGCTAAAATATTAATTTTAAAATTAAAGTCTTTGTAATATTAGATAATAAATATTGAAATATTTATTTTTTTATTGTTAGTAATTAATTAAATATTTCCCAATAATTTACTTGTTATAAAAATATTTTACGGTACTTCCGTGTTATCTTACCCCCAAAAATTAAATTAAAAAAGAACAAATATAATTATTATATTTATTTTCTAAATCACAGTTACAAACTCAGCAAATGTTTGTAAAGAGTTTGTAAATGGTCATTCAGGTGGCCAGAAAACCACAATGTCGTTGAGAATAGTGTCGAACACATCGGCACTGTTGCTTAGAACACGTTTGCGCCACATAAACTCAGATAATCACATAAATCACAGATAGCCTTAATAAATTAATGTTCAATATCCTCATCAATAATGTATTCTCTCATTTTTTATATTGTTATTTTTATTTTATTTTATAATTTAATTTTTGGGGGTAAGATAACGCGGAAGCACCTATTTTCCTTTTTGTTCCGAATTGACAGGCTCCAAATTGTCAAGTAGCCACACATATATATTCCATATAATATCCCCTTTATGATGTCATTTCACTGTAACTTCGTAAAAATAATGCAAATTTCGTATTTTCAATTTTTTTTAAATAGAGTAAATAGTTAATATCTAGTAAAAGCAATAGATGTATATATCATTTAATCATAAATTGAATATAACGACTGTTCGAAAAATTTGCGCAAAGTCAAGAGATATTATCACTAGTATGCTGTAAGCATGTCATGATTCTTGAAGATCTTTTAACTTAGTCACTTTTGATCTGCTTTCATTTACAATTTTGTTTAAACCAGAGGTCGCCAAGCTATGGTACCTCAATTGCCGGTACTCAAAAAAGTTAAAAATTGAATTTCTTGAACAGAATTTTATCTATTATATCACGTAAAAGATTAAATCGGAAAGAAAGCAAAGAGCAAAATTCATGCTAATTTTTGTAATTTCGTGATCAGGGCGTATTTTAGGTTGAAATATTTCATTTAAATTTTTTTAATAATAATAATAATAATAATAATAATAATAATAATAATAATAATAATAATAATAATAATAATAATAATAATAATAATAATAATAATAATAATAATAATAATAATAATAATAATAATATTCATTTTTGATTTTTTTAATTAATATTTTGTACTTTAAATTTCTATTGTGAATGGTGAATTATGAATTGAAGTTTCGCGTCTGTGTGCGTTTTTTGTTTTGAAATTGGATTAATTTGTGTGCGCACACAGACGCGGACAATTGTTTCGAACAGTGTAATTTGGAGATTATTTTTTTATCGAGTTTTGGAATACGGTTTTGGATTTTATTTGTTTTAAAATTCCTGGATTTATTTGGACGTTTGTTTTAAAAGGACTTGTTTTAAAATGTGGTAATTTTTACTGTGAATTTGAAAATAAAAAGATTTAAAATTCGTTTGGCGTACTGATTTCGAAATGGAAAATGTAGTTTGAGACCATAAATCGAGAGTTGCAATCACTGGTGGAATGGATGATATTATAATTGTATGGAGTTTAGAAGATGGCAAACAGATTGATATATTATATGGACATTCAGAATCAATAACGAAATTAATCAACGAAACTAACTCATTCCTTGTAAGTGTGGATTTATGTGATTATGAAATCGTATGGAAATTAAATCTTCATCAAATGAAGTTTAATAAATTCAAAGCAGTTGAAGGTTCAGAGATTATTTACTTTAAGTGGATAGTTGATCCATCATCCAAAGATGACTTTCTATATCTTCGAACAATAAAACTGGAACAGACGCATGGAAATTGGGACATGAATCTCTATAAATTGGAATTTATACTTGCCGTTATCTCCCAACATGAGTTATTACTATATGAGGAATCAAGTCAAAGACTTTTAGTTGATGCTTCGAAAGAATATGATGCTCAATACCAGATCGAGTTTATCAGAACAAATATGTTCCTTTCGACAATTAAACAGTGAATTTGGTGTTTTTATTGATTTTTCACCTCATTTTGTACCTCTCTTGTTGAACCCCTACAATATTATTGGTCAATTTTAAATGATATTAAGTTTTAAGATATTAGATTTAAATTTTAGAAGTTTTAAATGTCCCTGAAATTTAATTTAGTTGCACGTTGATGGATAATAATAATAATAATAATAATAATAATAATAATAATAATAATAATAATAATAATAATAATAATAATAATAATAATAATAATAATAATAATAATAATAATAATAATAATAATAATAATAATAATAATAATAATAATAATAATAATAATAATAATAATAATAATAATAATAATAATAATAATAATAATAATAATAATAATAATAATAATAATAATAATAATAATAATAACAACCATTAAATAATGCCAATAATGCCAATAAATAAAACTGCCAATCCAATATATACTCACTGTCATCATCAGGTAGAATTGAAATTTAAACTAAATCAATCTAGATTGCTCTTTTTCAAACAAACTAATTCATTAATTTTTTAAAAATGATATTTTGCTAAAAAATCATAAAATCCTGTTTTCTCAATTCAAAATTTTAAAACATCAAACAACATATCAATAAATTTCTCATAAAATAGTGTTTACTAATATTAATCAATTCCTTCAGTCGATAGTAATCAGGAACTTGAGAACGGAGATGACGGGCAGTCATTCCAATGTATGTGGCATTGCACCCATGACATATATATTCATAATCAAGATCTAAACACAATATAAGTAGGACTTGAAATCCACTAACAACCACGAAGTTAAAAACGGAATTAGAAACCACCTTGCAACATTGAATAGACAACTTTAAGCAAACTGTATAACACTCCAAATACAAAAATGTAAATCTAAACCAGCCATGGCCAACCGGTGGCCCGCGAAGCGTTTTGATGTGGCCCGGACACAATTTTAAACATCAAATCAATAATTGTCTTTTTTAGAATTCATATTCGAATTAAGCATGTTTTTAATTTAAAAAATTGATTCTAAGTTTACTTGAATCGTAAAAACGAGTTATATTTATTTAAATGAATTTATTGTGGCCCGTGATAGTATTTTTCCGAAAATTTGGCCCTTCAATTGATTTGGGTTGGCCACCACTGATCTAAACATAAAATTGTGTTTGCTGAAATAAATCAATTCCCTCAATATCACCACTGGGTATTGCAGGAGATAAGATATTCAAAGCAAATTTTGGATTCTTGAATAACTTCTAACATACAGACTGATCAATGAACGGGTATTCGAGGCCTGGGGGGGGGGGGGGTTCAGCATTGTTAATGAATTTAGAAATTCTAATTCTACTTCCTCTTGTCACATAATGATATAGATCAGTGGTTCTTAACCAGGGGTACAGTAACCACTAATGGTGCCGGACGAAACAATCAAATTTAAGTAGGTATGTGACATTTAGTTGTGCCACACTATTTCTAAATCATTTACGAACGTTGTGGTATTTGTCGACGTACTGTGCAATGCAACCAGTTCTACTTGTATACCAACAGCAGAACAAAGTTCCATTTTCGACACGAGATGTCTTAAATCGTGAATTTGTTAAACTCATATTTGGTATAAGAAAATATTCCAAATAAATATCCCCCGACAAATTTAAGGGTGCTAAATCACTTTATAAAATTCAAAGGGGCGCTGGCTTTAAAAAAGGTTAAGAACTCCTGGTATAAAGATTGTGGAAATGTAGTATTCGAGATTGTTGGTCTGTTTTATTCATACGTAAAAAAGGAGTTTAAGGGCTTTTCTTGCGAATAAGAGTATAAATATGATAGTATAGATTTGAACATATTTTACAGTGTACAATATACTGTGGTAGATGAAAAAACGATGGTAAAGATGATGATACATTCCATAAGATTGAGGAAAAAAGAACTGTTTAAGAAAACAAGAAAATCCAAGAGTGGAATTCAAAAAGGAAATGAAACGGCTATTATTAAAATGAATGGTGTATATGTTGAGATTTTGTGGGAATCTGGTGCATCAATGACAGCATGAGCAAAAGAAAATTAAGCGGTACTGGGGTTGATCTATCTTATGGTTGTTATGGCAACCATTATATTTATCGTTGTCCTACATTTTTTCGGAGAGCCCAATTATGTACGATATTGACACGCCTGTTTCGTTAGATCACTGCTACACATTATTCAAAGAAAAAAACAATGTTTATAAAATAATAATTTTATCAATAATTTTTCTCAAAAACAATTTATATTAAAAAAATTAATTAAATAAAAATTAATAAAACGATAATTGAAATACATAAATTTAATTTTAAAAATTTTTTATTTAGAACTATTAATTAATAATACTTTTAAAATTGAAACTTCATCTGCAGTAGATTCATATTTGGATTTTAATTCAGAATATTTGCTATCCAACATTTCAATGGACTTACTTTGTTCACGAATTGTGTTGCGTAATGATTCGATACAGTTATGATCCTGTTTGAATAACTGATTAACTAATTACAATAAAATCGATAATCATCACTAGGCAGTTTTTAGAAATTACTGATCCACACCCTTTGTGACACATAATTGGTTTAGAAGGGTTATATTCACATTCTTTCACGTGTGCCATTAAGCACTCTAATTTTAAAATTTTGGGACAGCCATCTATTTTATAATCACAAAATATTGTTAATTTGTTCAACAAATTTTTAATAATGCGAGGTACAGGTTTCAGATCATATTTAGTTAAAATTTTTCTGTCTATTGGACAACTGGAATCAAATTTCAACCATTCTGTAATGCAAGAACTACAGAAAGTATGTTCACACTTGGAAGCCTTGAATATAAAGTATAAGCATGTTAATATTTTCATTCTAATTTACTTGAACTGGATTATCTAAAACATTTTTACAAATTGAACAAAATAACTCTTCGTCAACTTCTCCAGCAAAATTATCTAATGGAATGCCCATTCAAAATAAGTTCAGTTAAATTAATTTTATATTATATAGAGGTGTATAATATAATTATAACTAGAAATTATTAAAAAAATAACAGTATTAGAATTACAATGAAATATATAAATTATTAAATTTAAATAAAAATCTTTAAAAACAAATTAACTACTATATTTAAACAATTTACAATAAATGAAAAAATTGCTTTTTATTTTTAGAGCTCGACAAATCATGATAAATTTTACTCGTGAGACCCAGGAAAATATTTTTAAATAATTAATATCAAAACGTATTATTACTCAATGACGTGACAGTTTATACTAATCATCCTACCTAATGTTGAGAATTCCTCTTTTTGCTATGTGCCATTGCATGTTGGATTTCGCAGTTTTTATTCGATTTTATTTCCGTTTTTGATAATTTAAGTAATTATAAATGTATTTTTTTCATTTAGTATTCTATTTTTTAATTCATTTTGATAAATTTTAATTTGTATCTTTTATTTCTTAATTATCGATTTTTCTTTGAATTTGCTTTATCCTTATCTGTTATGTTTTTATTATTTTCTTGTTGAACTTCTTGCACATGTTATTATTATTTTTATGTTTATGATAAGGTGTCTGTTTTTTTTCAATATTTAACAGTTTATTTGGTATTTCTGTCGTGTTGGACTTCAACTCAACTTAATGCTGTTTTTTCGCTATGTTTTTCCTCACATTTAATGTATCGAATTTCAGTTTTGGTTCAACATGACATTGAAATGTTTTTATTGCTATTGGAGACCCCGCTAATTTTAACATTGGTTATATATCTTATATATCTTATCTTTCAAAAAAATATCAGAGTCGTTAAATTTATAAAAATGTTTAAAAGGGCTTTATAATGAATGAAACAAATAATTATTATATTAAAACAACAATACGGACAATATAAATTGATGATTTCTTGGTAGAAGCATTTATTAAATGTAAACAATTAAATGATAGTTTAAGCTTTTTGCTACGAATTATCGTTTAATTGTTAAAAAATATTTATAATAATAATAATAATATAATTCAGTTTTACCGATTTGCAATTTGTATACAAATTTACATCGCTGTATGACATATTTTCTGATCGTGTTATTTTTATTAATATTTCAATCAAAAATATTTCAATAAAATTTTTGGGTAAAAACTAGGAGAATCACCCGATTGTTTAATTGATACAAAAAATAAACGTGTGAAAATGAGAAGATTTTAAATTGCAAATGAAAATTAGTGAAAAAAATTCAAAAAATTAATAAATTAGACTAAAATAAATATGAAGTTAAAAATAGTTACACTGATCTATAAAATTTTTTTTGGTCTGTTATTTAAGATTTTTCAACTGATTTATAACAATTTGGCAAAGCTGAATCCAAGAATGACATTCATTTTTCTGTATCAGGTCATGTTTTTCTGTTAACTCGATTTGAAAGAAGGTCGAAAATCAGAAATCTGATTTCAACAAAAACTTTGTATTTCTTAACATAGTATATCAAAAGATTACAGAAACTTATGTTTTTAGCATCATTGTTACAAATTCATGGCTTGAACTTGGGTTTGTTGGAACTCCTTGAAATATTTGCATCCGGGACATCCAGCAGTAATCCAAACGCCCCTGATATCTTGTCTTCATCTCTTTCAAGTATTGTTCGTCATTCATTGATCCAAGATTCTCAAGAAACTAACTCAAATGGGAGAGCAAGCGGTGCATTTTGATGCTCATGTTGAATCCAAGGTTTTTAAAAGCAATCAGCATCTTGGTAACAAGTTCTTCATAGTTCCTGGATTTGTTGTTGCCAGTGAAGTTGTTGACAATCTGAATAAAAGCCTTCCACGCTTTAACATCCACTGTTTTAATTGAGCTCTCAACTTTTAGATTTCTCATGAGCTGTCGGATTTGAGGCCGTCAAAAATCCCGCTTTTAACTTTTCAATAGTTAAACATGGTAAAGCATGGTACATATATGCAAAGCAATCCTAATCCTTGTCCAGTGCTCTAGCGGATTGCTTGATCAAGCCGAGTTTTATATGCAGCGGTGGGAATATGATTTTGTCTTTGTTCACCAGCGGCTCGTTGATGATGTTCCTTGCATGTCAGTGCAGTAATTCTTCCCATATAGGCCACTCCTGATAGCTCGATCTGTATTGTCCAACAAACAGAGAAAAATGGGAACTTTGTAAACCCAGACTGTTGTCCCAAAAAAAGTTAATCATTTTCAAATCGACACAAATCAGCGACTCACTCTGATCATAACGAATTTTTTCCAGAATGTACTTCACTGTCTCATATTTCTTGTTTAAATTTAAGACACATCAGAAAAATTTCATTGTAATTAATATCACACGCTTTATTTGTACAAAACCATTTATCGTGTCCAATAACTTGAGATTGAGCCATGATTGAATTTGAAACATTAGATAATTGTTCAACACTTCGGCTAATAAACATTGTAGTTGTGTTGATCTTTTTAAGAGCTCGATTGAATAGAATATCATATCCATAAGTTAGCAAGTTTATCTTTTTATCGCTTTGGGGAAATTTCATAAACATTTCTTGGAGTTCCTCTTCTGTCATTTCATGATTTACAGAAATTAAATCGTTGATTTCCGATCGTTTTGAAAAACTTCCATTAATAATTTGCAACGATCTTGCTGAGCCACGATCACATGGACAAGTTCCACTGCTGAAAAGACATCTCTTCGCCATATTGCTCATTGAAATACGACATATCAAACATTCATTATCTTCCATAATTCACTAAGGCCAAAAATTCAAATCAAAATTATAAATCAGTTCTTTAAAACTACACTTCCAGAAAAATTGAATAGAATATCATATCCATAAGTTAGCAACACTCTAAAAAACCGATATAGTGATAAAACTGACATCGATCCAACAAAACATAATCTTCTCACTTTTCCGCGTCTGTGTGCGCACACAATCCAAATCAACAAAGCAAAAAGCGCACACAGACGCGAGATAAACTAATAATGCGACAATTTTACGCGTCTGTGTGCGCACACAACCCAAACACAAAGAAAGTAAAAAGCACACACAGGCGCGAGCATCGACAATTAATCACTTCTCTTTGAGTGTTATTGAGTGTGCGATGGGCACAGAGACAAACTAGTACATTATGCTATAGAACACATTTCAGAGATCGCTTACTGCTGTCAATAAATAGTCTCTAATCTTTGGTTTTTAACTGTGTTACCCATAGTTTATATAGGAGCTGTGTAATATTAGTGCAGTACACCAGATCATTATCTTTTGTGAAAAACGGGAAGTATTCTTCATGCCTGTTCCGGTAGAATGTGATGCGAACACTATGAGAGAGGAGGTTTTTGTCCTTCAGTCTCGATGCCAACAGCTGAGCATTTGATTTTTACAAGCTGAGATCACGAACAAGACCATTTAGCTCACGTTGAGAGAACGGATGTGGAATTTGGGTAATTTTTATTTGTATTTTGTACACATATATTTTATTGTAGTAACTATATAATTTATATACATTAAAATTTCGTTATTAATTATGGTCGTTCTCATTTAAATATTTCAATTCAGGATTTTATACTTTTATTTGTTTTTATGTTTTATGAATGATGCAGATCCCCAAATTTAGTATTCTTGTGATTTCTGCCAGTTTAACCGTCCTAACAGCTGACATCGAATCTAGATAGGGTAAATTAGAATCTAGGGAACACCACATCAACATGATGACAATTCTGTATAGTGACTTTGTAGGGTTAGTAGAGTTCATACAATTATTTTTCGTAAAGATCAGAGTTCTTCCAACACCCAAATTAGGCATGTTCCACTCTACGGCTTCACCGAAGGTATTTTGAATTTTAACAAATTATATTTAGAAATTTTTTTCTGATCCATTTAAGTGATTATTCTCCACAAATTATATCAAGACCTGTTATCTATTATAGTTAAAAGTGAGGTTTAATAAAAAAATTCATAAGGGGTTGACAGCACCATGACATGGGCATAATGAATGTGCTAAAAAGAGTCTAGAAAATCTAGTGAATTAATCGAGTTATCAATATCAATTATGGCAAAAATCACGATGGAATTAATTAATTTCATTATTTACGGTCCAACCCTTGATGTTAGATTAAAGAAAATTACACCTCTAAAATAAGCACCTTTACTCCATTTAGTGCAGGGGTTGGTAAACTTTAAGTTGTGGGGTGCCAAGCCACTCTGCCAATTAATTTAGGGTGCTGCCTTATTTCTGTTTACAAATAAGTAATGGTATATGTCTGTTACATTAAATAATACAGTTCTTTATGAAAATAATTTGATCCTAAAATTATTTTTTTAATATATTTAATTGAAAAACAAACAAAAAAATGCTGTTGATAACTCCACCGCGTGCCATAGGTTGCCGACCCCTGATCTAGTGTATAAGAGAAAAGCGCGGTAGAAAGATTCTACTGGAATCTTTTAAGAATAAATTTAATCATTGAGTATAAAATTCCCGCCACTGAGATAAACCATTAACATAAATTTTATACAACATTAGCGAGCGCGAGGGACGATCAAAGCAATCCAACCTAATTGTTATGTTGAGACTATTATTTATATTAGTATGTTTATTATTGTCATCATTGTTGTTATCATTATTATATTTACCAGTATCATCATCGCCATCATTATTACTAATTTTTTACGGTTTACGGAAGATTCTTGGTAACACTTCTTGCACTTAGATTTTTAGTTTCCACTTCCCCGTAAACACTCAATATACACAATCTTGTGAAGAAGTGAACCCTTAAAACTTCTTTCCAAAATTGTTGATTTATTTTATCGTGCAAAGTTTCATTCAACTTAGAAGATTCTGTTTCCGAAATGGGGAAAGGAAAATAAGTCATCTTTGAAGAAGAGATTGAGTGCTTAAAATAATGTCGTAGAATTTCTTATAAGGGAACATAGGGATTTCATTATTGATAATGAAAGAGATATGGATAAAAACTTAACCAAAATTGTGGCAATTCGTAAAGATATATCTCCCCATGTACCAATATATTCTTTAAAGAATTCAACTGAGTATTTTGAATAAAGTTTTTTTCGAATCAAGCTTTGAGTTTATTTCAAATATCATTGGAAACCAGTTCAAGTCAACCTAGTGCAATAGAGTATCAAAAGACTTCTATTGTTACTACTATATGTTTGTCTGTAATGTTTATTAGGAATCCATCTTCACTAAATAAAGATGGTATAGACTTTTTGGACAGGTTCTACAGTATTTAATTTAATGCGCCATTTTTCTCAAATTATGGGAAATAGATTAATAAGTAGTGAGTCACCAATCAATTGCTTAACCGAACAAGGATACTATAATGCATTAAAGTTGAACAGACTTTTTATCATCAGTCAGCGAATCCACCGAATTGGCATATTACCTAACAACGGTTTCCAACCGACATAGAAACAAGGGCTGATAATATGACTTACAGTTTTGAAACAACTTTATAACCATTATCAGTAATCCCACTTCACCCAG
Organism: Schmidtea polychroa; assembly: GCA_959609185.1. NCBI lineage: Eukaryota > Metazoa > Platyhelminthes > Tricladida > Dugesiidae > Schmidtea > Schmidtea polychroa. The sequence goes on along the minus strand of CAUHTR010007485.1, from coordinate 71,394 downwards.
ATGCATATTTATTCCGTGGATGTCAAAATATCTCCATCGGGTTGCGAAAATAACTAACATCGCTAATAAGAGATTTATATTAAATGGTTAATCAATTAATAGGAACATATTGTAGTGCCAATAATTGATTGAATTAAATTTTTAATACAAATTTTACAAACAATAATTGAAAATTAACATTATTCCTCGATATAATAAGTTAACTAATATAACTTGTTTTATATAATTAAACAATATTAATATGATTTTGAAATTTGTTTATAAATATCGCATTTATAACTTTTGGCATTATATTTAAATAAATACAAGAACGTCACAAAGAAGATAACAGTTCATTAACTTTTTCTTTGTAGCTAGATATTCGTGCTTCCAAGTCCACAATTAAAATGGTTTTGCGATTTAAATCATCATCCAATAGTTTAAAAGCCTAAGTTATCTTAAACACGCCAATAAATCAAATTTAATACTTGAGCTTCTGTTTCTTCTGCATCAATTTCAGAAAACAACTTTTGTTCGTCAAACCATGAATTTACTTTCTCCAAAGTTTTAATAATCTTCAAGGCACAATTTTTGGATTCTGCGAACTATTTAATTTTAAAGTTTATGAAAATCACTACCAGTAGAAATTTGATTTTCTGCAATGCAGTTAATTGCCGATAATTTATGAAATAATAACTAAAAAAATATTTATTTATTATAGTGAAAATAAATTACATTATAGGATGAATCTATATCTTTAATCAACAAATTTGCAGTAGATTCAGACATTATGTCATTAAAAAGAATATTAAAACAAAAAAGATATATTTCAAAATAAATAAGAATAGTCTAATCATAAATAATCGACTCAAAATAGTTTAAAATCGCAATATAATAATAATCGTTTAAAAAGCAGTTTTTAAATGATGCATTAGACAAGATTTTTCTTGTGGTTCAAGAAAAGAAGAACGAGCAGCATTGAAGTTAATTCTTTTGATTTCTTCACTTGAAATATTAAATTTATCTCTGCAGAATTTATATTCTTCCTTCAGATTTCGCCCGGTTATCATTATATCATCACAATTTATCGAATAATTAACTTTGTCCTTACAAAAAGTGTGAAATGGATGAAAATTTGGATCAGTTGGCACTGAACCAGTCAAAAAACTCGAGGTAGGACACATCTAAAATAAGTAAAAATTTTTATAAGTAAAATGATATATTAATGATTGGTTTGTAAGCATTTTATAAAAAAATTAAATAACACTTGAAAAAGACAATTTTGAAAATTCGTGTTACAATAAAAATTAAACAATGGTCAAAATGAAAATAAATGACATTTATCAGTTAATTGCATAGTTAGATATCTTGTTGTTTTAATAATTGGGAATTTGCGGATTTTTGTGAATTAAATAAAACTTGTTATTTATAAACTCTTTGAATAAATATATATTGTTAGTTTCAAGATTTTTCTGCGAAATTTAAGATGGATCTAAAGACGGATTTAACTGGCGACCACGCCGAAAATCAAAATATCAACGCCATTTCGAAATCGAAAAAATCGCTAATGGAATGCCTACCGAAATCATGCCAAGACATGCTCACACTGAACATCAGACAATATGATGGACGAGGTTTAAAAGAAGCCGAATAATGGATCAGAGATATAGAAGAATGGTTGCTGACAAATGAACAGCGATTGACAAGCACTTTCGATGTGTTATTAGTGGCAGAATCAAAGACATTGTGGGAAACGTCAGAGAAACAGAAACAACAGATGTAAAAGCCAAAGCGTGGTTCTTAAATACGTTCACAATTACAAAATCAATAACTGACAAAATCAGAGAATTGGCAGCCATGGAACAGGAAGATGATGAAAGGTTTGCAGCTTTTGAGATACGGCTAAGAAAAGCTTTAGCTGAAGTTGTAAATTCAGGACAATCAGAAGAAGATATTGTTCAAGTCCTCATCGCAAATAAAGCACGCGATGTGAGACTGAGGGAGATACTATTGACGAAACCAGAACCAAAAATTGAAGAAACGAGATCATTGGCGAAAATTTTTGAAAGTAACAAAAATGGAAACCATAAAACAGAATTTGTTAAAGCAATCGGTCAAAGAACATACGCTAGCGTGACTGAGGGAGGGCAGATGAGAATTCAACAGAATACCCAAAATCCCATTCTTACATCAACACAAAGAAGACTATCAGAAGACCCATTTAGTCACCACAGATCAAGAAGAGACGAACATCCTATACGCGGACCAATACAATATGAAGGAAATAACCATGGTCGTCGAGAACATTCTCCAAGAGAACAATTCTTGAGAAATGCGAGAATCCCGAATAGCTCAGAAAGGAAGCTGCCAACAATATCCATATAGAATATAGCAAGGAGGCTGTACAGCGAAAATAGAGGACTACCACAAGCATCGGTCCCAAAATTAACGGTAGGTGATTGTTTTTACTGTGGCGAAAAGGGACACAGAAGGTATGAGTGTCCACTGGGAAATAAATGCCTGATATGTGACAAGGAAGGTCACGGGTTCCGAGATTGTTTTTCGTTACGGAAAGAGGTTCCACACCGATATCAAAGGATAGCGTGCATAGAAGAAGATTCAAAATCTGAAAGAAGAGATTACACCGAGGACAGCCAGGATTTCAGAACTGCTCACAGCGACATGGAAGATAGATACAATGTCCCTGAAAAATATACTATACTGAGAAAAGATGGAAAAAACAACAGCGACTCCATGGGTTTCATTTTGTCGGTGGAGTCAAGACAATAAATTGTGAAAAAAAGAAATGAACGAAGAAGAGACGAGGCAGAAGAAGAGATGTACCAGACGAAAGATGGAAGAAATTGGAGTAAAATAATGTTGAATAATGCCGAAACAGAGATGTTATGGGATTCTGGAGCATCAGTAACAGTCATGAGCAAGAGTTTGTGGGAGAAAATAGGCAAACCAGAACTTAAACGTAGTATGATATTATTGTGCGGAGTTTTTTCAACTGGAGGTGAAGAAGCAATGGGATACATGACTATACCGGCCACATGGAATCAGAAAACCAAAATAATCACACTAGTAGTGGTAAAAGAGATCAAACCCGAATTCATAGGAGGCATTGATACAATGAAAGAGTTTGGAGTAAAGTTAGTGAAAATCAATAATATAGAAACGTCATTGATAAACAAAATTTACACTGATGAAGAAAGAATAAATAAAGCACTAGTGGCGATGGCAGGTGAGAATAATAAAGATATTGAAGGAATGATCAGGGAATACGGCGGAATTTTTATGGCATCGAAATTCGATCTGGGATTTATAAACTTAGTTCAACATGAGATGCGGATAACAGGAGGCCCAATAATGCAACAACCTCGACGTCAACCAATACACATGGAAAAAAGGATTGAAGAACTGATAAAAAAGTTAATGAAAGCAAATGTTATTCGATGTTGCAAGAGTCCTTGGAATGCCCCGTTAGTTATAGTAGGGAAGAAAGATGGATCTATCAGGATGTGTGTAGATTATCGTGGATTAAATTCCATAACAGAAAAAGAGTCATTTCCTATGCCTAACACCAAATTCTTACTAGACTGTCTCGCGAATGCAAAAGTATTTTCGTCAATCGATTTAGGTCAGGCGTATTATCAAGTGGAGTTGGCTCCAGAAATTCAAGAAATGACTGCATTCAGTACAAGAGAAGGACAATTTAGCTTCAATAGACTACCGTTTGGCTTAGCAACAGCTCCTGCGACATTCCAGAGACTGATGCACACAGTGCTAGAAGGAATGCTATTCAAGGGAGTAGTAGTTTATCTAGATGATATCTTGGTATATGGTAAAAGTCAAAAAGACCACGATGAGCTATTAAGGGAAATATTCAGAAGAATTCAAGTGGCAGGACTGAAGATAAATCCAGAAAAATGCAAATTCAATAAAACAGAATTGTGTTTCCTTGGTCACACAATTAACGAGAAGGGTATCCAGACAAACAGGAAGAAAGTGGAAGAGATCGAGAAAGCAGAAGTACCAAAATGTTCAAAACAATTGAGATCGTTTCTCGGATTAACGAACTACTATAGAAGATTCATCAAAGACTATGCCAAAATCGCCTAACCATTATACGCTGCAACATCTGCATGCGATAAAGATATAAATTGGACTAAAGAATGCAATGAGAGCTTCCAAACTCTGAAGAGACGGTTGTGCGAAGCACCTATCCTTGATTTTCCAAGAGAAGATAGGACTTTTATCTTAGACACAGACGCTAGTTTCGGAGCCATTGGTGCAGTTTTGAGTCAAATTACAGAAGATGGAGAAGAATCTGTCATAGCTTATGGCTCGAGACATATGTCATCACATGAAAAGGGATACTGTGTAACCAGGAAAGAACTGCTCGCCGTACATGAATACGTCATGCATTTTAGAGAATATCGGCACTTGAAAAAATTCATAATTCGCACCGACCACAAGGCATTGGTTTTCATGAACACTACAAAACGCCAATCACTCCGCAATTCCAAACATGGTTAGCTAACCTGTCGGAATATGATTTTGAACTAAAATATCGGAAAGGCGAAGAACACTCAAATGCAGATGGACTATCAAGATTAAAAAGTATGGTTTGCACCCAGTGTCAAACAAGACATGAAGAAGCTAAGGAAGGAAAATCAAAGATTAGATATATATATACTATCCAAAGAACAGAAGCTATGGAAAAAGTATGGGAACAACAAAAAGACATTCGGTTTCGAGAGCTGCGAGAGATATTAGAAAATGGATGTACACGGGAGAAAAAGAATTGTTTTCCTTTTAACGTAAAAAATACACAAATTGATGGAGGATTAATAACAGTAGAAAAGAACAAAAATATCTTAATGTTAGTCCCAGAAACATTTGCAGGCCTGTTAACAACAACGTTACATGAAGAACTATGTCACATTGGAGTTAAGAAATTATTTCATTATATGGAAAAGATATTTTATTGGCCGAAAATCAAGAAACAATCCAACTCTGTTTACAATGTTGCGAGATCTGCGCTAAGAGTAAGATCGATCAGACAAGAACCAAGGAAACATTTATTCCTAGATATAGCTCTGAATTCCTAGAACAGATTGTTATAGATGTGGCTTACATGGAAATAAACGCCAAAAAAATATATGGTAGTAATGGTGGACCGTTTTAGCAAACTGATTTCTTTAACTGCAATCACAAAGCAAGACGAAGGGACCATTTTCAAAACAATACTTAATAGTTGGATCTATCGATTTGGAAAACCGAAGAGTATTTTAACAGATAGAGGCCGAAATTTCGAAGGGAATTTCCTAAGACAGAAGCTACAGAAACTTGGAATCAAACAGGAATTCAGCTCACCTTATCAGCACCAATCAAATGGTTTAGCCGAAAGAGCCATACGAACGATAAGAGATCTTATTACAGCAACATTGGCAGGCGGATGTGAAGAGAGAAACTGGCACGAACTTCTACCCAGAATAGAGTTCAATATAAATAGCAGTCGACAAAGTGCTACCGGTTTATCACCATTTGAGATAATCTATGGACGGAGTGTTAACCTACACTCTAACCTGAAACAAGCCGAGATATCAAGAAGCGAGAGAATCGAAGACGCGAGATTAAACTCGAGTAAAGCCGCAGACACTATGAGAGCTATGGATAAGACAAAGAGGGGCACTCGTGTTTTCGAGGTGGGGGAGGAGGTACTCGTACGTAAAGAGCCGCAGAACAGGCACAAGGATGGTATGCAATACGATGGCCCATATAAAATCGTCAGATTTCTATCACCTCATCGAGTCGAATTACATTCACAAGAAGGAACGAAAGAAAGAAGAATCGAGTGGCTGAAGAAGTGGAAAAAGTCTTAAGAAGGGGAGAGTTAGATATCTTGTTGTTTTAATAATTGGGAATTTGCGGATTTTTGTGAATTAAATAAAACTTGTTATTTATAAACTCTTTGAATAAATATATATTGTTAGTTTCAAGATTTTTCTGCGAAATTTAAGATGGATCTAAAGACGGATTTAACTTGCATTATTTAAATATGTCACACTCTTATACAATTTAAGAATTTATTTTTCAATGGTTTTTTGAAGCGTAAATGGTTACTTAAGCTACAACAGTTGTATTGATTCAAAAATAAAAATTCATTTTATTGTTAGGCTGAATCGTGCAAATAAAGAACCAAGTCATGGAGGAAACCCGAATATAAAATAACTAAAACAAACCTAAATAACTTAAGAAATAGACGTAAATGACCAGTCATGACAACAGTTACACAGCATAGAAATCGCCTCAAGATATTGAAAGTTATTGGAAAACATAACACAAATTAATCATAACTAAAATCAAAAATCAAAAATCGATATGCCCAAGCTTTTGCACAACTAGCACATTTTAATGCATAAAAAGCACGAAAAAAATCGCCGAAAAAAGACACAACATAGCAAAATAAATCAGCTTACCCAAGGGGTGAGACAGGTACAAAAGGCGAAGGGGTCTCTCAGAAAATTACACATAACAAAGGTAAGCAAATTTGAATATATGGCAATAAGAGGAAGAAGTCATGGAAATTAGAAAGATTTCCACCAAATATCATCAGAAAATGAATTAAGGATAAAAATAATAATTGAAATGAACAGACAATTAGAATATTCTATAAAATGGCGAAATACATCATGACTGACAGACAACATCAATGTGTGGGTTTAGTAATAAGCTTGTGTATTACCTATTCATGTTTTCATTTTGAGTGCATTCAACTCACACCATATCATAGCGTAAAGGAACATAACTGAAGTCAGGCACATGCCTTCTATCGGATGCCAGCGAGCCCATTCGAATACTGGATGATTATAGTGTATAGTAGTACACTCACTTCTTACGAGCATTCACCCATGCGACATCATTAACGTTGATCACTCAACGGGTATCGGATGGTTAAACAAGTCATTGTATCTATGGCTGCGCTAGAAAGTCATCAGTTTTCTAGGGAGACTAGTTTTCTTGTTTTTGTTAAAATAACAGAGGGTGGGCAATCTAGGATAACTTTACTACCAATTTCTGGGTTGTATTAGATCGCGGTAAATTTCGGGCAGCTCTCGTCTTTTTCCTTGCATTGTTCAGCGGTGCTGTTGATCAATTAGAATCCTGCATTCGCTGTCTTAGAAATATCTTAGGACAGTTTGTATAACCGATTTCTATCTTCTGTTTTTTTGCGACAATTTTGTGCGGCAACACGTTTTATTGTTATTTTAAACTTTGTAATGAAATCCATATTTTGTATTTATATTTCATAGATATAGTGATGTTCAATAATTAATGTTTATTAATTATATTTGTTTTAATAATACAAAGGACACGTTGGATTAGAAATTTAAATATACTTCATTTATTAATTGTTATTTATTATTATGAGTTGTGAAGAAATTGTAACTGGTGACCACGTCCAGAAAATCGAGCCGATTCACGTAGTGACAAGAAATCAACATAGAAAGATGGTTATGGAATCTTTACCTAAACAGGCAAAATATATTTTAAATTTTAATATCAGAAGATTCGATGGCCGAAGCACGATAGAAGCAGAGAAATGGCTCAAAGATATTGAAGATTGGATGATCCCTAATGATCTAAATTTAGTAAGTATTTTTGATTTGTTATTGTCTGAAGAAGCATCTATTCTCTGGAAAGAATTTAAAGACATCTCCACAACAAATGAAATAGTTCGTGAATGGTTTAATGACACATTTACAAAGAAAAGTCCATTATGGATAAGATTTGTGACTTATCATCAGTGAAACAAAATCACGATGAAAGATTCGTTACATTCAAGATACGAGTGAAGAAACTCGTTGACGAAGTTTTCGACTGTGGAATTTCCAAAGAGAATATTGTTGAAATGATTTTGTGCAACAGAGTTCGGAACGAACGTTTGAAAGAAAATATATCAACGAAGGCCAACATCACGAGAGAAGAAATCAGAAATTTAACAAAGGTATATGAAGCACGAGAAGGTTATGATGCAAAAGAACGATTGGATGAAGTTCAGGCAGTAGCTAAATCAAACGTTGCTCAAGATAAACAGAAGCAGTGGACTCAAAAATCATCTTTTGATAACGGAATATATTCAAGTCGTCAACCAGAAAAAAGTTATCAATATAAAAATGAAAGAAACGAAAGACAAATTGATAAAGTGAAACCTGTGGCAGAACAATATAATGAAAGGACAACTACTGATCGTAGACCACCACCGTTAGTTTCAATGAAATATATCGCGGGAAAGGTTTATAATAGATGTTGTGGTTTACCTGAGCCAGAAGAAGAAAGGTTATGACCTGGTCAATGATTTTGTTGTGAACAAAGTGATCATATGCGATTTGAGTGTCCGTTGAAGGACAAATGCTTAATATGCGGTAAAGGTCATTCATTTAGAAGTTGTAATTTGTTAGTAAATTCAAGAAGTAATACTCAAAGACCGGAACGAAGAGTGTATTGTATACACGAAGAAGACGACGATAGATCAGAAGAATTGATAGAACTAGTCATGCATAATGTTGAGAGAAAAAAAACCAAGAAGGCTCTGTTGTTTACATTTCGTCAGTAGAGTCGAAACAGTAGATGAGTATAAAAAACGAAATAGTGTAATGAAGGATGTGATGTTTAAGAAGGATGATGATAGGAAGTGGAGTACGATGGAAATAAAAATGAATTTTATGTTGAAATTCTATGGGATTCAGGATCTTCAATCAGTGTGACGAGTGAAAAAAGTTGGAGATTGATTGGCAGTCCAACATTGATGGAAAGCAGAGTACGGTTGAATGGAGTATTTTCAAAAGAAGACGAGAAACCTCTCGGAAGCGTAAATATCGTTGAAAAATGGAACAACAAATGTCGAGAATTGAATGTTATTATTGTCAGAAAAATTCATTCAGATTTCATAGGAGGGGTAGACACCATGAGCATATTTGGCATGGAAGTCAATAATATTGATGTCGCATTGGTTACTTAGAGATTTACAGATTCTGATCGGTTAGAGTTGGCTTTATCGAAGCTTAAGTTGGACAGAAATTCGAAGCTGGGTACTTTAATATCTAAGTTTAGCAACATTTTTATGGCATTGAGTTTTGACTTAGGTCATACAAAAGTTATAACACATGAAATAACGACTTCAGGTCCTCCTATTTTACAAAATCCCAGATGACAACCCATGCCTTTAGAAAGCAAAATCGAAGAGTTAGTAAAGAATTTATTAGAAGTTGGAGTTGTGAGAAACTGTCAGAGTCCGCGGAACACACCACTTGTGATAGTTGGAAAACCAGATGGTTCTATAAGAATGTGTTTAGATTTTAGGTTATTAAATTCTGTCACAGAAAAGTTTTCATTTTCGATGCCAGACATGCAGTTGTTATTGGATTGTCTCGGTAAGTCAAAAATATTTTCATCAATTTATTTAGGTCAGGCCTATTATCAGGTAGAGTTGCATGAAAATTCCCAAATGAAGACGGCATTTAGTACAAAAGAGTGACAGTTCTGTTTTAACAGGTTACCATTTGATTTGTCAACAGCCCCTGCCACCTTTCAGAAATTGATGCATCAGATATTGGAAGGATTAATTTTTAAATGAGTGGTTGTATATCTTGATGACATTTTAATATATGCAGAAAATAAGGAAACTCATGATAAACGTCTATTTGAAGTGTTCCCACGAATTAGAGATGCCGGTTCGAAAGTTAATCCTGAGAAATGCGCGTTCTATAAAAGTGTATTAAATTTCATTGGACATACTGTGAGTGAAAAGGGAATTCAAACAAATAAAAGAAAGATTTCAGAAATTGAAAATGCAGCCGAAACAAAAAGTGTCACAGAATTGAGATCATTCTTAGGTTTTACGAATTATTATCGACAGTTTATTAAGAATTATTCAATGATAGCAGCACCTTTGTATGCAGCCACGACAGGTAATGATAAAATGATTGTTTGGAATGAAGAATGTAGAAAAAGTTTTCTCAATTTAAAGAAACTTTTGTGTGAAGTACCAATATTAGAATTTCCAAGGGCAGATCGGTTATTTATTATTGATACAGATGCTAGTTTTGGAGCCATAGGTGCAGTTTTATCTCAGATTAAGGAAGACGGTACTGAAGGAGTGATAGCATATGGTTCAAGACATTTGACAACACATGAAATGGGATATTGTGTTACTAGAAAAGAGTTGTTGGCACTCCACGAGTTTATTGTACATTTCAGACAATATTTATATGGTAGAAGATTTGTAGCCAGAACAGATCACAAGGCATTAGTATTTATGAACACTACAAAGAAACCAAAGAGCCCACAGTTTCAAACATGGATGACAAATTTATCTGAATACGATTTTGAGTTACAATTTAGGAAGGGAGAAGAACATGGAAATGCAGATGGTCTGTCTCGTTTAAATAATACGATATGCGCTCATTGTCAGATGAAACACAAGGACGCCAAAGAAACAAAGTGTAGAACTAGGTACATAAATAGTCTACAAGGAAGTTCAAACATTATGGAAATGATTAAACAGAAGCAAAACGAAGACAAAATTACTTCAGAAATCATATCACATCTTAATGGAAATGAGGCTCATATATCTTATGAAACAATCAGTAGTAATATTTTCAAGTATTTAAAAATATTACAGATACAAGACGACGCATTGATGATTAATACAGATGGAAAAATTGAAGTTGTAGTACCTGACACGTACGTAAAAACATTGGTAAATTATTTTCATATTGAATTATGCCATCTGGGCATTAAGAAGACCTTATGTTATTTAGAAGATTTTTTCTTTTGGTCATCCATGAATCAGAGTATTACGGAATGCATTAATAAATGCAAGATCTGTGCTAGTAGAAAGATTGATCAAGGAAGAACAAAGGAAATCCTTTTGCCAAAAACAGATAGTAGTGGATATTGCATATATGGAAACAAAAGCAAGTAAGAAATATATGATAGTGATAATAGATCGGTTTAGTAAATTGGTCAATTTATCATAAACAAATACAGAGGATGAATCAACGATTTTGAATGTCATTCTGAATAATTGGATATATCGGTTTGGTAGACCAGAAAGCATTCTTACAGATAGAGGAAGAATTTTTGAAGGATCAATGTTTTGTGATTGGATGAAAATGTTTGGCATAAAACAAGAATTTAGTTCACCATACCAACGTCAATCAAATGGTTTAGCTGAACGAATAATAAGAACAGTTCGGGACATGCTGGCAACATCATTGACAGATATTAGAACAGCAATAATTGGTTGCAAATTGTTACAAAAGATTGAATTTAGTTTGAATGCTACAGTACAAAACTCGACAAACTTTTCACCTTTTGAAATTGTATATGGTCGGAAGATTAATTTATATTCTAGATTAGGACACATACAACAAAGCAGAGAAGAAATTGTAAATAAAACAAAAACAAATTTAGAGAAAGCAGCGACAACAATGAAAAATAGAGATATAGACAAGCGAGGTACTCGGGTATTCCTGATGGGAGAGGAAGTATTAAGAACCACATAGACAAAAGAAGGAGGGAATCAAATATGAGGGACCTTATAAAATTTTAAAATTCTTATCACCAAGACAAGTTGAATTACAATTTCCAAACTCAATCAAATCAAGAAGATGTTGGGGTTCAACAAGAGAGGCACAAAAATGAGGTGAAAACTGACAAAAACACCAAATTCAAAATAAAAATTTAAAGTAAAAAATATTAATTAAAAATCAAAAATTTTAAAAAATGAGTATTTTCTGGGGGAAACTGGTATGGGCGGATGCTAAATAATGAGACGAGTTCAGCTATAATAAAATAAAATCAATGGGGGGTCCCTAAAAGGAATAAATTACAAAAAACAAAAATTAATTAAAAATTAATTAACTAATGGAAAACCCGAGCTAATGGGAAACCCGATACAATGGAAAACCCGAGCGAATTGAGAAATCCAATTTCGGGAAGGCAATTAATTTAGCCGGAGAAATCCAATTTTGGGAAGGCAATTAATTTAGCCTGATAAAAAGTAATAAGCGCCGTCAAAGAAAATGAACAAATTCCCTTCAATTAAATTAGACCTCCAAGAGGAAGCCCGGGGGGAAATAAAACCAAAAATAATTGGCAAAAATAAAGTCAATTACCAAGCGAGTATAAAAGCAACTGGCAAGAAAACAAAATGCCAGTTGGTCGAAGAAAAGAAAGTAGAAGTTTGACGAGAGCGAAAAAGGAAATATTAAAGTTAGTAGAAATTAAACCATTCAAAAAAAAATCGAACGTACCAGAAAGGGATATCTCCCGTTGGAAGATCTACCCCTGCGTGAGATTTGTTGGCAAATTGAAAAGTGCAGACAAAACCTGATTGTATCAAGTGTGAGTAAACTAATACAAGTGTAAAAGTGTAACTGCATCAGTGTCAATAAAGATTTTGTGTTGGGTTATTTATTTATTTGGAAAAGAACACAAAGGAGTCAGACCGTAGTACCGACTTGCATTAAAACCCAACAAAGAATTGACTGGCTGAAAAGATGCAAAGAGAATGAAGAGGAGGAGAGTGATGTTCAATAATTAATGTTTATTAATTATATTTGTTTTAATAATATAAAGGACACGTTGGATTAGAAATTTAAATATACTTCATTTATTAATTGTTATTTATTATTATGAGTTGTGAAGAAATTGTAACTCATATAAATAGTTTTATATAAAAGTCGAGTAGTTGTTGTGATTTATCAAACATATATCCTTGGATTCAGATCGAGTGAGTCTGTTAGTCTTATAACCCACATACAAACCTAACAACTTTCTTACACAGTTTGAAGATATCAAGCACTTGGTGATGATGTTATGATTTTACGAATTTATTGAATATTAATTGCGACTATTGTTACTGTTGAACGATGAGGGTAGACCCATTGACACATTCATGTTGTCAAAATATAACAGAACTGGGGCGAATTCTTACCGAGTAAATATATACTCAAAATGACCAGCAAAATGCATAGTTATTAAAATCAATTATTCCCAAATGTTAATTCAATAGTCATTTACATAAAAACAAATAATGTAATCTAATATAAATATAGTCCTCAAAAACGACAGATTACCACAAAATTCTAAATTTAAATTTTTGCGTTTAGATTTTGAATTATCTCAAGAAATCTCGAAGAATTCCTGAATTAAACCAGCAAACGATTAATAAAATTTCACAATAAACATTATGGTTGCAAGCACAATCACAACATAACATTTGTAAAAAGATTGAAATTGTATTCTGCTTTATAGAATGTTGTTAATTTTTAAAGGTAAATTTTATTTAATAAAATTTTTTTAAAAGTCTTCCGTCTTTTGATATATTTATATAAAATTTACCCCCATAGGTTGGGATTTCAAATAGTAATATTTGAGACCTCAACATTACTAACATTTCAAATTGACAATAAATATAATTCGATAAGAAGGTGACCTAACTTCAGTCTGGTGAAATCTAAACCTGGTAAACACAATAAAGATTTAAGTATTACTTAACTTCCTTTGATAAATTGAAATTAGTAATGCCATTCAAAATTTCATTAAAGACATACTATACGGACACGTCTGCATTCCATATGGATAACCTTTGAAAGAGGGCTTTCCATTTATTAAAATTGAGAATATAGATTGTGAGATATTTGAAAATACTCGAAAGATTTCTTTAAATTAATTGTAATAAAATAAGTATTTTGTAAAGGAAACAATTCTTTTAAAGTAAAGATAATTATCAAAACTTTTAATTATTAGAATAGTTAAAATCAAATTTAAAATTACCATAAAAAGTCTCATAACGTTTTATTAAATATTGTAGTGTATAGTTTTTTTCTTTTTAAACAAGGTTACGCGAGGCCTTGCCATTTCGTTTGGCATATGTCGCGCTAGAAAATTGAATAACGAAACTATATAGCGATAATTTACTATGGTAAATTATCGCTATACAAAAATTGAAAATTAAAAAAAATCGATAGAAAAATTTATCAGAAACTATACAGTTAAAAGGACGAAGAAGTAAAACTAAATATTTTCCAATCTCCTGAATTCAAAGAAGCAAAGCTATATATTGTCCAATCTCACGAATTCGAAAAAGCAAAACTATTTATTTTCCATTCTCTTGAATTCAAAGAAAACTAAATATTGTCCATTTCCTTGAATCCGAAGAAGCAAAACTATATACTTTCCATTCTCCTGAATTCAAAGAAGCAAAAATAAAATAATTTCCAGTATTTTAGCCAGACTATAACGAAAGTACTGTTGAGAATATTTATTCAAGGTCGTTACTTTTTAATTTTTAATAAAAGTTCGTTAATATTTTGTTATTATTTTAGTATTTTTTGTTCTAGTTGTATAAAGCAATACATACAAGTATCCCGACTTTCCCGCTACATATTTTTACTGGAGACTCTGTTGGGCTCTACAGATTTTTCCTTTTCACAAACATTAACATACGATATATAATAATAACCAGCTTAGAACAATACAACACATTACTTAACAAATATAAATATAGGTTTATTAAAATATAATTGTAATAAATTTAAAAAATAAATAAAAAAATACTGTAATTAAAAATCGTATGTTGGATGAATATTTAAAAGATCCTGTCAAGAAAAATTGCATAGTTTGGATACTCCTAACTTTGTTTAAATATTGTGTAATAAAATAGATATTTTTGAAAGCTTGAATTTATTTTAAATTTATGACTATTTATTTATAATACTGAGCAATTAATAATAATAATAATAATAATAATAATAATAATAATAATAATAATAATAATAATAATAATAATAATAATAATAATAATAATAATAATATAATAATAATAATAATAATAATAATAATAATAATAATAATAATAATAATAATAATAATAATAATAATAATAAAAATAATAATAAAGTTAAACTTGCTTCAAAATGAATATCTTTATTTCTTAATTCTTGATAAAATGCATCATTTTCAAAAATACTGTACCCATGACCTATGCGTTCAGCATGTAATTCATTTACTGCTTCCTCTATCATCCATATGGGTCCGTTTTCACCAGCATGAATTGTTCTATGAATACCTTCACGTTTAGCCCGATTGAATAACTCAATAATTCCTTTATGAGTTCCTCTGCAGTTCACTGAATATAGTTCATCACCTAGTCAAAATTCATTATTAAGCTTTAATTTTATTACTATTGTATAATTAAGAATAATTTAATTAACAGTTTTCCTGCAATCAATATATACAGTGCCCCAATAATTAGTGAGATTATTATATTAATATATAACCTACTCGAAAACACTTTATTCATTAACTACTTTTATTTCCATAGTCCTTTTTGCTGTACGAGGTTAGAATACCATTCAACATTGAACGATACATGACAAAAAACTATGAGAATCACGCCATTCGTAAATGGAAATCATCAATATTTTATTGATTGACTTTGAAGGATTTTTCGTCATTGAAATGGCTTTTACGACAATTTCCAGTCTTCAAATTCCCATTTAAACTTAAGGATATAGAGACAGTGGAATTTCATTTCCACGATGATGCTTTTCAAAATACCGTCTTTAATATGCTTCACAAATTCAAAATTCTCCTTATACCTATTTAATGTCACTCGTTTTCAATAAAAACTTGAATTCACGATCACCTAAATACTGGTTCTTGAATTTAAATAATTTTCCAGTTATAATTTTTCCAAAATTGTTTCTCCAATTTTACTTCTTACATTTTTTTCAATAAATTTTAGCATCCACGTGAATTTTCCTCTTATTTCCTACTATTTACACCTAAAATTTGTTGCAGGAAATAACAAATACGAATCAAATGATTTTTCCTCCAAGTAAGTTGACTTTTGTTGTTTTCATTACATTATATTTAGAAAAATCTAATTTCAATTTTGACCTGCATCAAGGTAATCAAAACAATTTTACAACAAACAAATAATAATAATAATTCACATTGTATTTATTAAAAAGCTTGACAATGAATCAGTAAAGCTATCGATGTTTTTTTGATATTCACGAATTTTCGGCACTGGCTTTTTCAAGTGAATTTGAAGTGTTTATTAATGACATTTATGACTAAATGATATTATTGACATTTTAATTTGCCCAAATATAGATTTAAAAAAATGATTTAGATCTCCGTAACAGATTTATCGGGCTCGACAGAAACATTTTAAGCACATATAATTCTTTTAAATATTTTTTGTTTGCTAATACGAATAATATGTAAATGTTTAAGTAATTTAAAAACCAGAGTTTCATTTAAGTAAATATTATTTTTACTAGTTCATTTTGTAGTTTACTGAAATAATGTTAAATTTATTTAATAATTGTCACAAAATTTAAGCACGTTTATTTTTTTGTTAAATGCTTTTTAGATTTTTATTTCTTAAATACAAATATAAGTTAAAATATTGAAAAAGTGGTATTTTTGAGTCCTTTTTCTACATATTTAGTGATAATGTGGGTTACGCAAAATTCTCATTTTAAATGGGCCTCGATCCTCAAAAATTTAGGAACCGCTTATATAGAGCATTTTGACTGATATTTAGACATGTTCTAAGCTTTATGGTTTTATTGTATTGTCTAATTATCTAATTAATCTAATCTATTTAAATTTTTTTGCAATAATTTCAGAGAATTTCCAGACTTTCCTCTGGTGCATTACAAAAGTTCTGTAAAAAATCAAAAAAAGTCACACGCATTGTCTATAGTAAATTCAAAGGCATGATGTTTATACTCATCGAACGCAAAATAAATGCATTAGATTTTGCTGAAATATGAAAAAAGTGTATGAGTTAAAATATAATTGATACATATAATTGATACCTTTCAAAATCTTGATTTATCTTCTCAAATTCGAAATTTACAATGATCGTGCATGCCATGTAAATTTTACGTGTTATGGTATTTATATTTGCGTGCAAAGAAATTCGTGTAATGCGATTTTGTTTGTCTTCTTAAACGATTAAAGTCTCGTGGAGATCAACTCTGCAAGACTCAGGAATCAAGTAAAGATTTTTGGGCCAATATACTGATTTTGTACTGCTATTTATACAATTTTTTGGACAGCTGTTATTGTAAGAAAATAACTAGATTATTTTTCAAGTAATACATTATATCCTATCAATAAAAAAATTTTATTAGGTGTTCAAGAATTATATCAAAAGAATTATTTTATTTCCAGATGTTACTTATTATTTTTTTTAAGAATTATTTTATTTTAAGAATACTTATGCATTTTGACAAAATGTGCTATATTACTTTTATTAATTTTATTTACAGCTGCTCCTTGATTTTTAATTTAACAAATGTTCTAATTCTGCTTATTTACAAAATGTTAATTAATTAATTAACCCGATTTCCCCATTTATAATATTAAGATTTTATGTGAACACACCGAAAACAAATGATAAACAGATTATATATAAATAAAAGCCCAATTATTTGTAACACAATAGGAACGAGACACAAATAACAATAATAAATAAAATCCCAATTAAATGTCATAAGTCATCGTTTCCCAAACTTTTTTGATGGTGGCCCGAGATTTTAAAATTTTCTCTGCGACCCGGCAACGGGTCGCGACCCACATTTTGGGAAACGCTGCCATAATTCATGAAATAAAGTAACAATAGATCATAATCATAAACGAGTCATTATTCCACAATTATTCAATTGGATTTCGCTGAATTGTTGGATCTTTGGTTCGGTGAATTATCTTTCTGTTATTGACGCTCTTCCGCGTACACATGAACTCTATACCTATTTTGTCCTATCCTGTAATACTTATTCAAGACAAATGTGGTGATGGGCCTACCCTCATCAACCAACAACAGGGCCAATTGAAAATCACCTATTAAATCTTACAAATCTTATGGTAAAAATTAAGTTGCATTAAACCAGTGCTTTTATTTTTATGGTTTTAAGTTTAAAATTATATTTTTCTGAAAATACAATATTCCATTTTTAATAAATCCAATTACTAAAATTTCAGAATAATTATTATAACTAAATTAATGATTAATTTCCACAAATCAAAGAGCTCTCTTATAATAAAAGATTATATAACTTGAGTACAGTGCTAAAAATTTGAAATATCAGCCAATCAGAAGTTACTAGTGAACAAAAAATAGCAACAGAATATGAAGTGCATTCAGAGAAATTTTCACGTGACATTTGATGGTTAATTATTTGGATAAGATGATTTGTGTGATAAGTTGCACCATTGATTGATTTTAAAGTGCTATAAATTGATTTTTATTAAATAATTTAATTAATAGTGCAATTTGATTCTATATAAATATCAGAAGGTGTCAATTATGCTAAGGTTGATTTTGGCTAATGTTCTCCATTAATTTTAGATGTTTTTTAGAACTCATGTGATATTCAATAAAGAATTTAATCACAACAAACAATTGTCAGACGCAACTTGCAAAATTAATTCAACATTTTTTGCTTTTGAGACATGGGATTGCTTAATTCCAACCATATCTGTCAGTAATATAAAAAGGACACTAGAATACTAAAAATCGAGATAAATCGGTTGTAGCAGACAACACGTAGGAAGATGAAAAATAATTTTTAAATTTTTTTGGAAACCGAAAAAAAACAACCATAATTTTTTAAATGATATTGTAAGATGTATTTTAAAATATTATTATATATTCGTTTGTAGTATGTTGAAATTGTATAATTACATTGCTCGGAACATTATTTATATTTTGTTAAATTCTCTATGTATATTATATTGGAAAATTGTTTTGGTTTTAATAATATATTTTTGAAAAAACTTGTGCATAAAGTTAAATCTTCTAATAGATATGAAGAGAACAAATATAAATTTTAACCAAGGTTATAAACACAAAAAATTCAGTTTTAATAGTTTAATAAAATTGATTTTTCATATATTGGGTAAATTAATTTGTTTTATTTTTAATTTTGACTTTTTAAAAATATGTTTGACAATTTTGATTTTATAAACTTTGACCCACTATATTTTATTTAGGTCAAAGATGATTTTATGTAATTGAATTTATTGATAAAAATTTCCCTAGTCATTACTTAAGTATTATTTAAACAAAATTCTATGATGATAGCACGAGCTATTCAATAATGATAAATTTTAGTCAAAAATGCTCAAATTATTTAAATGTATTTTTATTAAATAAAAAATGTACATTTGAAATATCGTTGGATTAATTGCTCACCAATACACAATATACAGGTCAAAATTACCTGAAATACAGCATTGCAATTCATAAAAACTGCCTATAATATAAAAATATATATTAAAGAGAGTTTGAAGACTATAAATCAGTAATATATCGATGTTTGTTGATACTTACTAATTTTTTTAATAAATTCAATGGAAAAAATAATCAATAATTTGTATTGTTAGAAAATTCTGTCAAAAACTGTCAATTTATTATAGGTTTCAAGAATGGGTAGGAAAAATAAACACGCGTGCACAATTTCTATACATAAAAATGCAAACAAGAGATTAGATGCACCTAAAAAGGTAAATAATTTTTTTTAAAAATATGCTTGAAAAAAATTTTCAAATCTAGTAAGCCAAGTACATGTTCATTTTATGAAAACGAAGAAAGAAATTCGTGAGTTTTAATTATTATTAACAATTGTCATTAAAAAATCATTTTCACCAATTTAAAAAAATTTTTGATAATAGACGAATTTATGGACGATTGGATTATTACATTTTTAAATTTTGATAATATTTATTTAATTATTTAAAAAATCTAACCATTAAAAATAACTTAAATTTTTTTGAAAAAACTTTCCATTAAAATCCACGTAAATAATCAAACAATAATTTGTTTGTAGTAATCACTATTTTTTTGGATGAAAATACTGTCAACACAAATAATAAAATTTTTATATTTTGGAACGCGCTGTAGCGGGTCACCTCATAAAATCGACTTCTAGTACATCGATTTTTAAAACATCGAGTTTGAAAAGATCTACTTTTAGCCTTAAAACATCTATTGTCGAAAACATCGAAATACATCTACAGATGTTTTGGACTCGATGTTTTAGACAGTAGATGTTTTCGCCAATAGATGAATTAGAAGTCTACAAGTCGATGTTATGGGGGCGCGCCGCGCTGTAGACTTTCGAAATAGACCAAAAAAATTCAGAGTTGTCGCTGAAAATTTACTGCTAAAATCTTATATCAGGCGACATCACTTTCGTTGGTTATATAAGAAAGATGCCTGTTAAAAGTTTCAATTTATAACTGTAGAATCTACTATGTAGATAGACTAGATTTAGATTTTTTGATACTAATATGGACACCTAATGACTGAAAAACACAATTTATAAAAAATATCATATAAAATTGTGTCATTCGGGACCTATAAAAATGAAGAAATATATTGAATAATTTTGGAATGAGAAATAAAAGGGGCAAATAATTTTGATTCAAACAACAATTCTAAGTTGAGTAAAAGGTTACAACAGTTCAAATTAAAGTAAAAGGTAAAATTTCAGAACCAAATTAATTTGAAAATATATTTATTAATTTTGTGGTCCAATAAAGCAAAAGCAGTACAAGATGGAATATATTTTTGGATGGAATATATTGATCAATCTAATAAATATGAATCACATGCTGTAAAATCACAAAACGAAAATACTGTGTTTCACAATGTAAAAAAATTGTCGGATATTGAAATAAGGCGCACCAGGAGTCATGCATTGTGATAGAGGAAAATCATTTGTAGGTAAAGTTAAGGAAATGCTAATGAAAATTCATAATATTTGTTAGAAGCTATAACATTTAATTCTTCGGTCATCAAAATAAATTACTAAGACTATTAAATCCAAAATTATATTTCATTAAATCTGATTATATAAACAAATATTCTTGGGACATTTTCTAAATTTTAATTTCAACCAAATATCAACATACCATCGCATTCATACTTGAATTTCAATTTTATTAAAAATTATTTTATTTTAAAATTTTAATTATCATTTCAATTTTAATATCTTAAAATAATTTAAGTTTCAATTAAAATTTTACAAATTTTAATCATGAACTAATTTAATTTAGTATTTTAATTTTAACTCCTCACATCCCCCTTTTTTAAAATGTTTGATCTTCTCAACATTTCTGACTACCATCTTCCCATTTCATGTATTTTCTTTATCACTTTGTACGGCCCTTCCCACCTTGCATCGTCTTTATTTCGAATTTCTTGTTTGATCAAGACCACATCTTCCATTTCAAAATCTCTCACTGTTTTGCTTATTTTTGGTTTTAGTGTTTTATCCTCTATTCTCTTTTCCATATCTTCTCTATTTATTTCTTTATTCGAGTACCATTTCATTCTGTCGATTTTCCTCCCAAATATAATCTCTGCTGGGCTTACTCCCGTTGTTTTTTGAACTGTTGCATTTAACGTATATTCTATTTCTGGCACTATATCAGCCCAGTTTTTCCTTCCTCCTTCATTCAATGACGCGTTAATATACTCTCTGATTGTTCTGAATTGTCTTTCAATAATACCATTCGTGTTATGGTGATATGGGCTTGAGAAAATTAATTCAATGCCAGCTGCCTTTGCTAGTTCTTTTATACTTCTTGCTTCAAAGTTCTTCCCACAATCTACATGAAGTTCTTTTGGAGCTCCAAACTTTAATATCCATTTATTTAATAACGTCTCACTAATTGTTTTTTCGTCTTGCTTGTTTATGACCGTTAATGAGATGTATTTACTATAGTGGTCAATGATTCCGCAAATATATTTCTTTTTGTTGAACGTTTCTTTCAATGGCCCACATATATCCATATATATCTTCTCGAATGGTTCTGTACTCTTTATTGTTTGAGTTTCCTCCTTTGTCTTGGTTGTTATCGTTTTCATTTTCTGACATCTTTCGCAGTTCTCAATTACCTTTTTTACTTCCGTTGCTAAATTTTCCATGTCGCAGTTATTCTGGATATATTTTGTTACTTTCTGTGCACCTGCATGGCACAGCAATACGTGTACTTCTTTTATCATCCTCTGTCTATTATCTGACGGTATCCATATTTTACCTTGCTTAGTTAGTACCGTGTTGTTTTCCATTATGAACTTACAATCTTTATTTTCTAACTTATTCTTTATTTCTTGGACCTCCATATTGTCATTTTGCCACTTGTTATATCCGCCTTCTGCTGTTACTGTTAATATTCTGGTTTTAATTTTGCCGGTTTTTGCGTCTTCGTGTTCCATCATACACTGTACACATGTTCCGCATGTTTTCCTGGATAGCATATCCGCGTTTGTATGGCTTGTTCCTTTCCTGTATTCCATTTTAATATCCAGGCTGCTTAAATAGTTGATCCATGTCTGGAATTGAGCAGTTATTGGTTTCTTCGTTGTTACCATAAACGTAATAGCTTTATGGTCCGTTCTCAGTACGAATCTCTTACCATATAAGTAATGGTTGAAATGTTTACAAAAATAGTATATTGCCAATAATTCTTTTCTGGTAATGCAGTATCCTTTTTCGTGGCTGCTCATCGCATGTGAACCATATGCAATGACATGTTCATGTCCCTTTTTCATCCTTTTGCGAAAGAACTGCTCCAATAGTATCGAAGCTCGCGTCTGTGTCTAATATAAATTCTTTTCTGAAATCTGGAAATACCAATACTGGGGCGGTTATCAATGCTTCTTTCATTTCCCTGAAAGCCTTTTCACACATCTCTGTCCATCTTATTTTCTCATTGTTTTTTCCGCATATGCTTTCTAGTGCTCTTGCCTTGCATAGTCTTTTATGAACCGTCGATAATAGTTACAGATACCCAGAAAGCTCCTCAGATTCTTCACACATTTTGGTTTTTGAAATGATTGTATTGCTTCTATCTTAGTATTATCTGTTTGTATGCCGTCTTTATTTATTATGTGTCCCAGAAACTTCACTTCTTTTCTAAATATTTGACATTTTTCGGGGTTCAATCTTAGTCCTGCTGTTGCGATCTTCCCTAGGACTTTTCCAAATATGTTATAATGGTCTTCTTCTGTCTTTGTGAATATTAGGATGTCGTCTAAATATACCATCACTCCATCTTTCCACAAATCTTTCAATACTTTCGTCATTAATTCTTGAAATGTTCCTGGTGCCGCTGCAATACCGAACGGCATCCTGTTAAAACAGAACTGTCCTTCTTTTGTTGAGAATGCTGTTTTCTCTTGAGATTCTTTATCTAACTTCACTTGGTAATAAGCATTTCCCAAGTCGATTGAGCTAAAATATCTGGATCCGTGTAGGATGTCTAAAATTTCATCTACATTTGGCATTGGAAATGCTTGTCTTTCTGTTATCTTGTTTAATTGTCTGAAGTCTAGACAAAGCCTGATGTCTTTTTTCTCTTTCTTCCATACACAAACTAAAGGTGTGTTCCACGGTGAATTACACTTCCTAATTATTCCGTTGTTTTCTAGATTTTTTATTGCTTCCTCAATCTTGTTTTCCAAATTTATTGGCTGACGTCTCGGTTTAATCATTATTGGCTCTCCTTTCGTGATGATCTTATGTTTTATCAGATTGGTACACCCAATGTCCCATTTATCTGCCATAAAAACATTCTTGTTTGCCTGAAATATTTCTAGCAATCTCTTATTTCCGGTAACTTTTAAAACGTCGATGGCATGACGTAATCTTTCTTCATCTGTTATAATCCGCCCAAATCTAGCTTCTATTTCGCAAATGAAATCACTACGTTTTCCATGTTCTTCTAGTATACATTTCAATTCTATACCAAATAACCTTTGTAGTTCTACTCCTCCAATAATTTCTGGTATTAAATTCTTTACTATAATGAATGTTACATTTCTTTCAATACTGCCCATTTTAACATTGATGTTTATTTTACCCATAGTTTCTAATCTACTGTTGTTTGCACATCTTAGCGATTCCCTTGTTTCTAATATTTCGATATTTTCTAATCGATCAATTACAGATTTAGCCATCACATTAATTCGCGCTCCTGTATCCAATAAACAATCTACTTTCCGCCCTTGGATATCCAGTGTTGTACTCGGTCTACCTTGCATTATATTATATGTTATTACTGGACTTTTTTGTTCTTCTACTGACAAAATATTCTGCTCTCTAGTATCTTCTACAATTTCATTAATACACACGTCTCCATTTTTCTTGAGGAATTTGTAAATTTTCTCTATAGTTCTTTCCTCGTGTTTTACTAATTCATTTACTTTACACTCCTCTTTAAATTTTTTCTGAATTTCCTTATCATTCGACTTTTTAATTTCTACACTACTATTATTATTAATATCACATTCAAAAACACTACAATCTTTATCAATCATACAATCATCATACATACTTAAATTACACATACCGTTAGCATTCATTCTTTGGTTGAAATCAATATTACTTAGTAAATTGCTCCGATCAATGTCCCGTTTGACGGAGCGTGCTCGTTTGGGTCATTCTCCCTGTTATACTCGTCTGGCTGGCTTGACTGTTTTGTATTCATCATCTCATCATCAGACTCGATAGCTGCAATATCTTTTCTGTTATATTGTTGGTTTCCCCATTGTCTTTGATGTACGTTCCTTGATTGATACATATCTTCCCTTTGTTGATAGGTATTTCTTTGAATTCTTCCTCCTGACATCTTCCTTTGGTCTCGATCTCTTCCTTGATTTCGTCTTTCCATATTTGTGTAGCACTCTCTTTCTTTGTGTCCTCGTGCATTGCATCTATGACATTTGATTGTTGGGCATTCTCTTCGTATGTGACCTTCAACACCACATGCATAACATTGAAATCTTCTTTTTATATTACATTCTCTGCTACTGTGTCCCGGTTTTTGACACGTCTAGCATTCTATCACTTTAACTCTTGTCTCTGGTTTCCATTCGTTGATTTCTCTCTTCGTGGCTCCAACTTG
The DNA here is from genome assembly GCA_959609185.1 of Schmidtea polychroa. Lineage (NCBI taxonomy): Eukaryota > Metazoa > Platyhelminthes > Tricladida > Dugesiidae > Schmidtea > Schmidtea polychroa. The sequence continues at coordinate 46,401 of CAUHTR010007485.1, read as the reverse complement.
TACTACATCTCTATAAGTTCTTCCCCCAGTTGTAGGTCGTATTGATCTCACCGTGTTTACTTGTTCAATAACCTTGTTAACTTTTTCTATCTTCTTTATAGTTTCTTTAATTTGTTCCGCCGTTTTGAGATCTTTCATTTCGATTTCTTTCCTGACTTCTTTATCTCTTACACAATGTGTCAATAAACATTTCTGAATTTCTTCCTCATTCCAAGTGTGTGAGGCCAATTTTTTAGTCATTTTTGATATTTTCTCTATAAATATTTCCGCTGATTCGTTACCTTGCTCGTAGTTCAAGGCTTCTCTTAAGTCATCAATCAATGACGTTGGTCGATGAAAAGCTGCTCTTAATTTCTGTTCAACGGTTTTACCTTCTGCGGTTTCATATTCTTCAATCAAAGTCCTGTCCAGAAGTGTAATAACTAGTACCATTTGGGTCTTCACTGGTGTCTTCGTTATTTCAAAGAACCTCTGACATTCTTTGATAAATAATTCGAGGTCATCTCCTCTGTGGAATTTTTCTGGAAGTAATCTTCCAATAAGCAGATCCGTTGGAATAGTCGCCATGTTAGAAGCTATAACATTTAATTCTTCGGTCATCAAAATAAATTACTAAGACTATTAAATCCAAAATTATATTTCATTAAATCTGATTATATAAACAAATATTCTTGGGACATTTTCTAAATTTTAATTTCAACCAAATATCAACATACCATCGCATTCATACTTGAATTTCAATTTTATTAAAAATTATTTTATTTTAAAATTTNGAAAATTCATAATATTAAAATAAATTATTCAATCCCTTGTCATCATTCTGTAAATGGATAAATAGAACAGCAATTTAAAACTATTATAAACGTCGCTCATATCACTTTAAAAAATAAAGACTACAAAAACTGGGCTGAGATATTATCAGAAATTATTTGTAACATATTAAGTAAAATTATAAATCACTATCAGTTATGATTTTAAAGTACAAGTATATTTTAAGTATATGAAGTATATTTTAACTTTTCTGTATAAATGATGTTTGCGTACGCACTGCATACAAATAGTTATCAAAAAGAGGACTGGAGAAAAAAATTTTCACAGATGTATTAAATATGTTGATAAATACAGTTATTTCATTTAGCAAATATATATATATATATATAAGAAACAATGAATAAAACTGAAAATGAATTCATTTTTTTGTACTTTTTTTAGAAAAAATGTATTAATTATATTTTAACATTAACAACACAAATAAAACTATAGAATTTAATTATCTTTCAGCAAACCTAAAGTAACCAGCAAAGAATTTCAACATAACATTTTTGTAAAAAAAATGAAATTACTTAACGATCAACCCAATATAATAAACTTTTTAAAAAGTACTTTTTGTAATAAAGTTCTATAATTATTACGGTAGTTTTTGCGTATTAGTCTCGGTTTCGATGCTAAAATGATATTTTGATGATTATATGGTTGACCAGAGTTTTCATCTTCAGATGTATACGTTGAAGACGGAGGACTTAAATTTGCTAATGTATAAAAAAAACTACTTTAAGATGAAGTATTAGGATAAACAAATGAATGATATATAGGAAGTTCCGAATTAAAATTCAATCCATATAAGATTTATATAAATTTCGACAATGACCGTCTAACGGCTCACAATATCAGCCCCATACGGGACAAGTGGATTCAGATCCCATCAATGATTTAAGGGGTGTTTGAAACCTTGCTCAAATAAGAGATTAGGAACAAAAATGTACAAAAAACAACTTTATTTAAACAGAAATGGATTATTTTTCATATTATATAAAGAAACTTGAATCATATTTATGGTATTTGTTTAATTTATCTCTCACTCATTACTTTATTTAAATCAAATCATTTCAATTTAATTTAAAAAAAAATTATAAAATTATTTAGTATTAGACATGCAAAAGTACATTGAAAACTTTGTTACCTGTAAGTTTCGAAATACTTAATTCTGATATTTTATTCTTTTTTTGTACATATTCTGGAAATGAAATTCATTCAAATTATGTTAAGTTGACACATTAATATAATTTATTAATGAATTAACATTTCAAAATTTTGATATTTTGTTTAAATTTAATGAATTTTCAAATTAAAAATCTATATTTCTACAATAGAATATTTAATATTGACATTAAATAAGATTATCATACTGACACAAAGGAATTTAGTGTTGGCTTACAAATGACAAAACTGTTAAATTCTTTATAAATATTTTTATTTATAACTCATAATAATTCACAGTGCTTATTAAGTGGAAATAATAAATAATTTTTCTCTTGTTAAATAAATTTATGGTTTATTTATAGGGAGTGTAATTTTTGTTTTAATACATATTGAAATTTTTATTTTAGTTTTGAAAACGTATCTGTTATGAAAATTTTACCGTGATTTCTTTAACGAAAACCAAATACTAAATTACGGCAATGAATAATGTGAGTATTTGCTATATTAAGAAATCTTTTGTAATGAATCTTTTATACTAATTCTAAAATGTTCAATTTAAAAATGTCAATCAAAACATGCACATGATGATTTCGATTGAACATATTCATAAAGTATTATAAGAAGTGAACCGTTTTAGAACGGAACAATGCTATATTCCAACAGGATATAACAATTAAATGTCAGTGTCATGTATTACGCCAATAATTATGTTTATATTTGTTGATTTAAAATCCTTGGTATAAGATTTTGTTTAATTATATAACAAATAAAATGTATAACACAATCCAGTTATCTGTATTGTAAGCAACAACTGATTTTACACATTAAATTTATATATGAATTTATATTCTCTTTATTATTATAATTTATTATGTTTAAATAATCTTCTATGTCTATTGGTTGTCTTTAACCCTCTCCGTGTAAAAAATAATGCTGATATTTATAGTGACCCGTTCTATTCCCACAAAAACGGTTACAAAATGTGCCTTCAGCTTCATCCCGATGGATTCAAAGCTGGAAAAGGGACACATCTTTCTGTTTTCTTTTTTATAATGCGCAGTGAAAACGATGTACTTTTGCAATGGCCTATGAAACTGGAAGTGACATCTTGCTTTAATGTCGAATATATTCGACAAATATACGGAGAGGGTTAATATAAATTATTTTAAATTATTTAATTTTCGATTTTTTCTACTAATCCAATTTATCATCAAATTATTATTATATTTTTATCATTTTTTATAAAATTATATTATAATTACTATTTATTCAAAAAAAATTGTTATTCATTGCCAAATATTTCAAAACTAAATTGTTCACCAAGATCACATTGAAGTTATTTTAAAGGTTCCAAGACAAATAATCACACATTTATTAATAATTTAATATTAGAAAAAATTATAAATTAAACCAAAAGCAAATAAAAAAGTTAATAATTTTTTGATATTTATTTAATAAATTAAAAGTATAATAATTTAAGTCGTTTCTGTTTTAGAATTTTTTGAATTACAGATAAGCCATAAAAGACCCTGCATATTCTCCAGGATGGCAATAATACCCAAACAGTATTAATGGAATTATAATTAAGTAATCGGATCTTTTTATTCATCATCATATTTTTGAAAAAAATTGTTTTTTATTTTAATTTATTTTTGATTACCAGATGCGGTTTTTCGAACAGATTGATTCATATCGTGCTCTTTCTGTTTTGATTCATGACAAAATTCATGAATTTTTGCAATATCACCGACTTTTTTCACCTGCTTTGTTTGAGCAATTAAAACATTTAATAATTTTTTTTTGAAAAACGGTGGAACACCAAAAAAAAAGATCTAAGTTATCTAGTGATTTACTGTTTGCCAACCCATTCAATGAAAGTTTACAAACTTTCAAGCTCCTTTAAGTGGTTATCAATTATCAAGTAATTTTATTTTTGTTTATATTTTATATACTTTAAATATTTTTTTTAAAAATAATTAATTTTTCTATTTAAATTAAATTAATTTTCTTATTTTTGGAATTTTCATTATTTTCAAATAAGCATTACAAATATATTTATTTCATAATTTTCTGACTCCAAAAGTGCTATTGGCACGCGAACAAGTGATATATATTCGCCAAACATTTTCAAATTCTTTAATTTAAATCTTTTTTTATTTACCAAATTAACATTTAATTAAATTTTTATCGATTGAAAAAAAGGAAGTCTTGAAATAAAATTTAATTTAATTTTTAATTAACTAATTTAATTCACATAATCAAATATTTTCGAAATTTCAAGCAAACATTTGTTTTGCGTTAGAATTCTTGTATCTACTCTGCTGTGAAGTTCATCATAAACTAAAAAATCCTGAGCCATTTAACACAAATAAAACTTAACAAATGGAGAAATGGAAAATTTCGAGCTCTTTGAAAATGTAGAAATGTGATCCTGAAGATATTGAAGGTGATTTAGGACTTAAAAATCATGATGATGTCCATTGCAATGAAAAAAGAAAAAAGCTACTACTACAAGAAGGTACAATGAAGATTATTTATCACTAGGATTTATGGTGTGTGAAGACCAAATCAAACCTCAACTACAATGGGATATTTGTTATGAAAAGTTAGTTAACAGCTCATTATAACCTCTTATTAGACGTCATTTAAAAACTCAACATTGTCATTTAAAAGATAAATCAATTGGATTTTTTCAAAGGAAATGTGACATGAAAACTGAAGTTAAATCAATGATCTCTGTTACAGGAATTATTGTAAGAGCATTAGAAACTTCATATCTTGTAAGTTTAAGAATAACTCAAACTGGAAAACCTCACACAATTGGCGAAACATTGATACTCCTAGCTGCTAAAACATGGTTTCATCTATTCTTGGAGAAGAAGCAGCGAAAAAACCAAATGTTATTATTTTATCTAACAGTCTGTCGACGAATTCAAGAAATGGCAGAACAGGTTAAGGAGCACTTGTGAACAATGTCAAAAAGGAGCAAATTCTTTTCACTTCAATTAGTTGAGAAAAATTTTGCTCAGCTTATGAATTATATTAGGTATGAAGTTGGAAAATCAATTGAGGAAGAGTTCCTGTTCTGTGAACCACTCTTAAGTCATATAGCAAATGAAATACAGGGTTTTTCAATTGAAATCAGATTTTTTTCAAATGAATTCAGAATTTTTTCAAATGAAATCAGAATTTTTTCAAATGAAATCAGAATTTTTTCAAATGAAATCAGAATTTTTTCAAATGAAATCAGAATTTTTTTCAAATGAAATCAGAACTGTTTTAAACGAAATCAAATTCAAATATGTATATATAATATCCATAAAATATTAATATTTTTCAAAATCAATGAACCATAAGACACCTCCAACAAAAAAATCACAATTGAGCAATGCTGCGAGAAAACTTATATGTATCAAATTTGATTCCAGCCAAAGCGTAAAAAAAATTGCTGCAGATCTCGTTATGAACTATAAAACTGTTTATAGTATTATTAGCATTTACAAGACGACAGGAAGGATTGATAAAATGGAAGATAGAGGGTGCAAGTCCAAAAAATTGAGCGAAGAGCATTTAGTTTCTCTAAAAGAAAAAATTTCCGATGATTGTTCTACTCCGTTGAGAGGTATGAAAAGAAGTTTGAGTGAGTCTATGAATGTTAACGTATCGTTGGCCACAATTCATAGGTCAATCAAAGACTTTAATTTCTCTTTTAAACGAGTAGCCTTAATTCCCGCTGTCCGCAACACTGCGGAAGCTATTGGGCGCAGGTATGAGTATGCCAATGAATATTTGGCATTAAACGAGGACCATGTCTTTTTCCTTGATGAAAGCGGTTTCAATTGCTCGATGAGATTGGGATATGGACGAAGCGAAGTAGGGTCGCCTGCTCGCAAAGAAGTGAGAAGTATACGAAGTAAAAACTATTCAGTGTGCGCAGCAATCAGCAAAATGTCGATTTTGAATTTTGAAGTTGTAGGAGGTGGATACAATGCAGAGAAGTTTACAAATTTTGTCTCCCAATTTATAGGAAATCTAAGATCGAAAGGAATATCGACAGGTACGATTATAATGGATAATTGTACAATACATAAAAGTGTTGGCGTACGCGATTTGATCAACAATTCTGGATTTACGTTACGCTTTTTACCACCTTATTCGCCGCAATTAAATCCGATTGAAGAGTGTTTCTCGAAATGGAAATCAATTGTCAAATCGGCTAACGTTCTAAATGTAATCGAGTTGAAAAACCCTATTGAAATATGACACAATTCGATAACCACGGAGGATTGTATCGGATTTTTCAACGACACGAGAAGGTTTGCATTAAAGGCGGTAAGAAGAGAAGAATTCTGATTAAAAGTTTTAACTACCAATTTTTACTCTATCATGATTTCATTTAAAGTGTATATAATATTTTATTACCCATAAAAATTCTGAATTCAATTTAAAACAGTTCTGATTTCTATTAAAGAAATTCTGACTTCAATTGAAAAAATTCTGATTTCATTTGAAAAAATTCTGATTTCATTTGAAAAAATTCTGAATTCATTTGAAAAAAATCTGATTTCAATTGAAAAACCCTGTATTTAACAAAATAGATAATTTTGTGGTTACCAATGACATCAATTGGAAAAATTGTCTTTGTGTTTGTGCTGATGGTGTCATCACAAAGATTCAAGAAGTGGCACCCGAAGCAAAATTCACACACTGCAATATACACAGTGAAGCATTAACTGCCAAATTAATGCCAATCAATTTAAAAACAGTTTTAGATATGTCTGTTAACGTGATCAATTTTATTAAATCAAGAGCTCTGAACTTCCGAATGTTTACAATTTGATGCAATGAAATGGGTAGTGAACACAATAAGCTCCTTTTACACAGTAAAGTTCGTCGGTTATCCCGACTCTTTGAGTTGCACTCAGAAGTTCAGATATTTCTTACAGACTCAAAATTTTAACACTCCAATTGTTTTCTGACTAATTTGTGGCTAACAAAGTTGGCATATGTAGCCAACTTTCCCCCTAATTTTTGGCATTGGTTTGCGGAAAAATGAAGGTGTGCGCAAAAGCATGATGCGACATTTTAGTGTGCAAGATTTATGAAAATCATATTTAGGTGTTAACGGCTCTTTTACACGCCAGTCTTCAATATAATAAAAAACATTTTACACAGAGATGACATTATTCATTATGTAAATTAAAATATAGTTCAAAATATTTCAAGTAAATAAACATAATTTATTCTGCAAAAACCTGCAAATAAAATATATGTAGTACCAAATTTAGAGCATTCATTTATTGCTTGATTTTCACTTTTCATGTCTGTCTTTATGGGTGGTCCAATGCTTGTAAACTATATCTAGATCAATAGAGTTTCCTGATGACGTAGAATTTTATACGCATCAAATTATCCAAATAGTAGGGTATTGTGTGGACCCGGGAACAAAGACATATGACGTCATCGATGACGCCACAAAGATATATTACGTCATACCCCCTACCCCCCCCGGGGGAGGGGGGTATTTTTTTTTTTTTTTTTTTTTAAATTTTTTTTTTTTTTTAAATTTTTTTTTTTAAAAATTTTTTTTTTAAATTTATATTACGTTGCGGTATTTTAAAATTTATATTACGTTGCGGTACTTTAAAAACTTATTTTGATGGTTAAATAAAATAAAATTATTACACACAATACTAAGACAAAATATTCTGTTCCCCTATGGTCACACACACAATGTATAAAAATATTATTAATGTCCACACACGCAACAAGTTAGTGTTCTCATCGATATATTATTAATCTATATACTCCGAGTTTATCCGACAAAATATTCTGTCCCCCCTATGGGTACTGCTAACAAGGGTACTGGTCGCGCTCAACAACTCGCAAGGGTATTATTAAACAATGTAATAAAACACATATTATTATTATTATTAATATTATTATTATTATTATTATTATTATTATTATTTTTTTTTTTTAAATTTTCAATATTTTCTTTTAAAGTATTAAAACGCGCGGGAGTTATTATTATTATTATTAATATTATTATTATTATTATTATTAGTGAAAATCTAAAATATGGTTTACACACACAACCCATCAACCATTATTATTATTATCAATATTAGTGAAAACCTAAAATATTTTCTACACACACAACCCATTAACAATTATTATTATTATTATTATTATTATTATTATTATTATTAATATTATTATTTTTATTATTGCAAATATTAGTCAAAAATATAAAATATTTTTACACACACACACAACCCATTAACAATTATTATTATCAATATTATTATTATAATTAATGAAAAACTTAAAATAATTTTTACACACTAAGTTATGGGGTAGAGAATTATTATATGTTTGCAGTATTCTGTGTTTGCCTCCACAGGAAGTTGACAATAATTTTATACATAAATTCTATATACACATACCTTGTTTAACATGGGTGTATATACTCCTAGTCTATCCGACAAAATATTCTGTCCCCCTATGGGTACTTCTCACAAGGGTACTGGTCACGCTCAACAACTCGCAAGGGTACAATGATATTATTAAACAATGTAATAAAACACATATTATTATTATTAATATTATTATTATTATTATTATTATTATTATTATTATTATTATTATTATTTTTTAAATTTTCAATATTTTCTTTTAAAGTATTAACACGCGCGGGAGTTATTATTATTATTATTAATATTATTATTATTATTATTATTAGTGAAAATCTAAAATATGGTTTACACACACAACCCATCAACCATTATTATTATTATCAATATTAGTGAAAACCTAAAATATTTTCCACACACACAACCCATTAACAATTATTATTATTATTATTATTATTATTATTATTATTATTATTATTATTAATATTATTATTTTTATTATTGCAAATATTAGTCAAAAATATAAAATATTTTTACACACACACACAACCCATTAACAATTATTATTATCAATATTATTATTATAATTAATGAAAAACTTAAAATAATTTTTACACACTAAGTTATGGGGTAGAGAATTATTATATGTTTGCAGTATTCTGTGTTTGCCTTCACAGGAAGTTGACAATAATTTTATACATAAATTCTATATACACATACCTTGTTTAACATGGGTGTATATACTCCTAGTCTATCCGACAAAATATTCTGTCCCCCTATGGGTACTGCTCACAAAGGTACTACTCACATGGGTAATTGTCGCAAGGGTTTTCGATTTTAAAGCATATTATGGTTTATTAAGGTTAGTAAATAAAACTTAACACACACACTATTTTTAATAATATTTAAACGAAAAAATCAAGACAAGAGAGGACAAGGCAAAGTTTATGCATTTAGTATTGCCAGGCCTAATGAGCAGTGACCAAATATCTGTGCCTGAAAGACACGGTGGATATTTGTTCGCGTCCACAAGGGTCGTCTGTGCCTCCCCCAAGTGGGGTCAGAAGAACCTGGGCATTATAGTTTTCCGTACGGAACATTACGCCTAGCATGGGTAGTCAACTACCAGCACATTCGAAACGTATAATTTCAAAATACATGCGTCATTGGCACTATAACCAAATTAATTAATGTTTTCACTAACACAAATATATATTTACAGAGGCCTCCCACTAGTTGGATTACAACCGCCCACCACGACGATCAGCTTGTAAATATATATTAATTAAGGGATAAAGAGGACCCACCCAACCCTATTATATTTAATTTACAAAAGGTTTCTCGCTCTTCTGCTGGTAATCTATCTCCATTGGGCCATTTGGAATACATCTTGCAAATTGGACGTATTTCTTAGTTTCTGATGCGGTGCAACTATCATTGCTAAAATTTAAAAGCCATTAACTTACAGATGTTATTTAACATTTTATCGTCACAAATTAAATTCTGCCTGACTATTAGGCAACTGTTATTTGTGGTATACTTTTTCGATGTCATTTCTTATCAATTCCCACCATAAAACACAGATACCTAAATATAATATATATATTTTAAAGAATTAATTCATGTCTTACATTCGAAATCTTTCATATTCTTCAGGTATGATGAGTACTTTACTTAATTGCTAAAACATCGGTTTTCCCATTTTTCTTAACATTCGTAGAAAGAAAGTTTACATAATTTAAGTAAACATTCATGTTGAAGGACACCCACAATCATCTAATTCATTTAATAAATCTCTAAATCCAGAACATAAGTCATTTAATGTTTCACCATTTTGTCTGGTTCATCTTCCTCATAATCCAATAATTCATGTGTTAATAAGAAATCTCTAAATCCAAAACATAAGTCCTTTAGTGTTTTAGCATTTTTTCTGGTTCATCTTCTTCTTCATAATTATATAATTCATTTTCTTCATTACTAAGTAAAATAATTAAAATATTGTAGTAAATTCTTTATATACTTACTTTATGGATACTAAAACGAAAGAAAAAAGTTATATGAAAAGTTTATTTAAATAATTTAAATTTAGTTATTTAAAAATATTTAAACAATTTAGTTATTTAAGCATATTTAAACATTATTATATAGTATAATTTTATATAATATTATAATATTATAATTTTATGTATTCTAAATTTATTAATAAATACAGTATAATTTTATATAATATTATAATTTTATGTACACTTATATATCCTTCATTTAATTTTTTAAATTCAAAAATTTATAATGAAGATTCTTTGAATTAAAAAATATTCTGTTAGTATTTCCAGGCAGAAAACAACGAATTCAATAATTAAAATCTTAATTTTCATGTTGTTAGGGTTGTGGCCAGAAGTTAATCGCCATCTAATCGTTTGTTCTCAATTTCGCTCATTTTTGTTCAAAACATTCAGGTGAGTTGTTATCTGGAAAAGTTTCTTTCAGCTCAGTTTTGTTAAAACACTCACGGTATTTTTGAGGGACGTGACACTGGAAATAAATTAACAATGGGTGGTCATCCATACATGTTGTTGGTCTGAGCTGTCGATTTATTTTAGAAATAGGTATATTAAAAACATTTAAGTTATCATTCAGTAAAATAATATAATATTTTTAGTTAATTTATAAATAACAGTATTTTGAAATATCAATAAAGACCATATACTCCGAGTTTATCCGACAAAATATTCTGTCCCCCTATGGGTATTGCTAGCAAGGGTACTGGTCACATTCAACATGTCGCAAGGGTATATTAATCATTTAGAAATTCTTAGGTAATTTAGTGAGGTGATCGTGAATATTTTAAATGTAACTTTACACTTATGTCGAGCGACTAATTTATTGGTTAACTTTGTAGTCATTTAAAGCAAAAATTAATTTATTCATCTAATGTTCGTTACAATAGATAATAATATGAGAAAAACATGGTCATTATTCATTGATAATTTTAAAATCTTTATCATTTGGAGTAAATTTGTTTGAGGCAAAAATAATTAAAGGAGTCATAATAAAAATATGGTTATCATTTAACCAATTAAGGGGCTTATTAGTTAGAAATATATATTATAAAGTAACAATTATTTTCTAATTTAATTAGATGATCATTAAACGTAATATATCTATGCGAGAAATTTAAGATGTTTGAGTAACCAAAACATGGATATTTTGTGCACAGTAATTTAGATTTTAGAACCAGTTTTTTATTAATTATCCACTGTTTTATTAAGTCGTTTAGGGTTAATGATCAATTTACTTGGTTTTCACAATGAAATATTTGAAATCTTTAGAATTAATTGGGATTGATATCAAAGGTTATTGCTTTAAATTATTTTACTTAAGAAGTTATTTTATTCATTGTGGGGACATCAGTGACAAAACTTGAGAAATATTGACTTAAAAGTTGGAAATCGACAACAGCTAAAGAAAATTGATCTTTATTGAAGGAATTTTATGATTTTAATTAGAAATTAAATCGGTTGAATATCAGTTAATCTATTGAAGGAATATTGTTATCGGATGGATAAATGATATTTTGCCAAATTACCTTTGCTAAATATTATTTTAAATCACTAAAAATGAGAAAATTAAGCACTATTCATAAATTGATGGGTATTCATAGTAGGGTATTGTGTGGACCCGGGAACAAAGACATATGACGTCATCGATGACGTCACAAAGACATATTACGTCATACCCCCCGGGGGAGGGGTATTTTTTTTTTTTTTTTTTAAATTTTTTTTTTTTTTTTTTAAATTTTTTTTTTAAATTTATATTACGTTGCGGTATTTTAAAATTTATATTACGTTGCGGTATTTTAAAATTTATATTACGTTGCGGTATTTTAAAATTTATATTACGTTGCGGTATTTTAAAATTTATATTACGTTGCGGTATTTTAAAAAATATATTACGTTGCGGTATTTTAAAAACTTATTTTGATGGTTAAATAAAATTATTACACACAATACTCAGACAAAATATTCTGTTCCTCTATGGTCACACACACAATGTATAAAAATATATTACTTTGCGGTATTTTAAAAACTTATTTTGATGGTTAAATAAAATTATTACACACAATACTAAGACAAAATATTCTCTTCCCCTATGGTCACACAATGTATAAAAATATTATTAATGTCCACACAACAAGTTAGTGTTCTCATCGATATATTATTAATCTATATACTCCGAGTTTATCCGACAAAATATTCTGTTCCCCTATGGGTACTGCTCACAAGGG